>VZRX01009463.1:53583-104734 GCA_013398075.1 Notiomystis cincta | reverse complement strand
GTCCAAACCGGCACACATGGTTAAAACAAATAGAGGTATTTAAATCATACCCAATCTGTGGAAACCACTACTCACTATCACTAGGTATTTTAAGATCCTTTTTTAGAAAACTATGTGCAAGGAATATTTAGGATTATCTATTCAATCACACTGATTTAAGCTTCAGGGAACAGAGTTTTAAGCAACTTTGTAGCATGAAAAGTCATGATAAAATAAGAAATTATGAGGCCAGAGTGTTGCTTTGACTGATAGCATCAAGTTTTTCATTCATGGAGCGTACCAGCTAATCACAGTGGGACCATGAATTACCAGAGTAACAGTGTTCTGTGCAGATAATCCTGTTCAAATTTGATTCTGACCTCTTCAATTTTTAACTCCAAAACTTGCATTTACACAACTCTATATCTTTAATGCATTTAAATACACACCTCTTATCTTTTGTAATGGCAAATACCATGTTAATTGAAATTGCAACCCACTCCTGTATTTTTCACTTTGAACCTTTTATCAGGCAAGCAAGGGGCAGTGCTAGGGCCATAGAGAGGAGATTTAAATGGCTCCAGGGAGCATGAAGAGCAGGGATGGGCTCAGCCACCCTGCTGGCTCCTGGTGGTGAGTTGTGTGATAGGTGTGTGATGTTTTGGCTGTTTTTTTCTTTTTCCTCAACTTCACTAAATCCAGCAATGGTTTACAAATGGTCAAGAAACCATTGCTGCTGCTGCCAGCAAGAATGTTCTAACCCAGACAGAATGCTGCAAGAAGAACCTGGCTGTCCAGGCCACTGGCAGCAGGGAGTGTCTGAGCTTGCTGCTCGTACCAGAGGACAGTGCAAAAGACACCTGCATGTGGTGTGAGCAGGTGAATGATCCACTCCGTCAGATGGCAGAGCTTAAGGAAGAAGTGGAAAGGCTCAGGAGTATTAGGGAGAGTGAAAGAGAAATAGACTGGTGGAGTTACACCTTTCCAAACCTGAGGGAAGCTCAGCAGAAGTCAGAAGTGTCCTGCCCCTCTTGCCATCAGACAGGAGGGGATCTAGTAGAGGGGGAGGAAATGAGAAAGTGTTCCTACTCAGGAATAAAATTCCCTCCTGACCCCCACCACCTTCCCAGGTACCCTTACAGAATGAGTATGAGGCCCTGGATCTAGAGGGTCAGGCAGATGACATTAGAGAAAAAAATATCACTGGAGGGTCTCCCAGTTGCACTTTGTCTGTCAAATGGATCACAGCCTCAGGAATTAGGAAGAAGGATAGTTGTAGTAGGTACTGAAGACCCTGTATGTCAACCAGACCGATCCCATAGAAAAGTCTGATGCCTCCCTGGGTATAGAATATCACCTGGGTATAGAATATCACCAGGAGACTCCCCGAATTAAGTCAGCCCTCTGATTATTACCCCACTACTGGTTGTCCAGGTTAGCAGTGATGATATTGATAAGGAGGGTTCAGGGTAATTAAAAAGGACTTCAAGGCTGCAGGTTGACTGGCTGATGGGACAGGAGCACAGGTGGTGTTCTACTCATTTTTTTCAGTAGCAGGGATGAATGATGAAAGGAACAGGAAAACCCATGTTATCAGTAAGTGGCTTAGAGTGCTGCCATCAGTGGAATTTTGGTTTTTTTGTTCATGGGGCAATTTTTACAGCACCAGGCCTCCTAGGGTCAGATGGGCTTCATCCATCTAACAAGGGCAAAAGAATTCTAGACCATGAGCTAGCAGGGCTGATTGAGAGGGCTTTAAACTAGCTTGAAAGGTGAAGGGGATGAAGCTCAGCTCTCCAGAGATGAGCCTAAGGGTGGTAAGTCAGACTCAGAGGTGAAATCAGCCCATCTGCAGTGGATGCATGCAGCATCAATGCAGCAAACAAGAGAGCTGGAAGCCATGGCACAGAAGGAAAGCTTTGATGTAGTTGCCTCCCAGAAACGTCGTGGGATGACTTGCATGACTGTAGTGCTGCAATGGATGGCTGCATGCCCTTCAGAAGAGACAGGAGAGGTAGGAGGGGTGGCTCTGTTTGTTATGGAGTCTCTTGGCACTGTAGAACTTGAGGTTAATGACTATAGGGCTGAGTGTCTATGGGTAAGAATTGGGGGGAAGTCCAATAAGGCTAACATGCTGGTGGGAGTCTGCTATAGACCACTCAAGCAGGATGAAGAAGTGGATGAATTGTTCTATAAACAGCTGTACAATGCTTCAAGCTAACCAGACCTTGTTCATGTAGGAGAGGAGACTTTAACCTGCCAGATATCTTCTGGGAACTCAACACAGCAGTGAAAAGGCCAGTCTAGGAGGTTCTTACAGTGTATGGAGGGGACTTTCTTGTCACAGCTGATGAGTGAGCCTTCCAGGGATGGGGCACTGCTGGACCTGCTGTTTGCAAACAGAAAGGGCTGGTGGAAGGATGTGGTGATCAGATAGGCTGTCTGGGGAATAGTTAAATTATAGAATCTTCAATATTTGGTGAAACAAGGAGGGGCATCAGCAACACTGCCACACTGAATTAATTTCTGGAGGGCAGACTTCAGCCTATTTAGGATGCTGATTCAAAGAATACCTTAGGAAAAAGCCCTTAAAAACAAAGAAGTTAGGAAGTATGAACATATTTCAAGAAAGAAATCTTGAAGATGTAGGAGTAGACTGTCCCTCTGTGCCAAAAGATGAGCTGGCAGGGAAAATGACTGGCCTGGCTGGACAAGGAGATTTTTCAAGAACTCACAGAAAAAAAACAGAGTGTATCACTTTTGGAAAAAAGGGCAGGCAACTCAGAAAGTATTTAAGGATGTTGTTAGGTCATGCAGAAAGAAAATTAGAGAGGTGAAAGCTCAATTAGAACTTAATCTAGCAACTTTTGTAGAGGATAATAGAAAATTATTTTATAAATACATTAATAGCAAAAGGAGGGACAAGGAAAATCTCTATTCTTTATTGGATGTGTTGGGGAATATAGTTATCAAAGATGAGGAAAAGGCTGAGGTACTTAACACCTTCTTTACCTCAGCTTTTAACAGTAAGATAGGTCGTTCTCAGGACAACTGGCCTCCTGAGTCAGTAGATGGGAATAGGGAGCAGAATAGATGTCCTGTAATCCAGAAGGAAGGTGTTAGTGACTTGCTGAGCCACTCAGATGCTCACAAGTCTGTGGGACCAGATGGGATCCATCCTAGAGCATTGAGAGAACTGTTGGAAGAGCTCTCCAAGCCTCTCTCCATCACTTATTGTCAGTCCTGGCTAACCAGAGAGGTCCCAGATGACTGGAAGCTGGCCAGTGTGATGACCATTCTTAAGAAAGGCCGTAAGCAGGGCCAGGAAACTACAGGCCAGTCAGCCTGACATCAGTGCCCAGCAAAGTTATGGAACAATTCATCTTGAGTGTGATTACATGGGACCTACAGGATGGCCAGGGAATCAGACCCAGCCAACATGGGTCTAGGAGGGGTAGGTGCTTCTTGACCAACCTGATCTCCTTTCATGACCAGGTGATGGCCTGGCAGATGAGAGGAAGGCTGTGGATGTTGTCTACCTTGGCTTCAGCAAAGCCTTTGACATTGTCTCTCATAGAATAATCTTGGAAAAGCTGGTAGCCAATGGAAAGGTACACCCTTCACTGGGTCAAGAACTGGCTTGGATGGCCAGGCCCAGAGAGTGGTGGTGAACAGTGCTGCATCCAGTTGGTGGCCAGTCACAAATGGGGTTCCCCAGGGATCTGTGTTGGGCTCAGTCCTGTTAAATATTTTTATTGATCTGAATGAGAGAATCGCATCCACCACTAGCAAATCTGCAGATGACACCAAGTTGGGTGTGAATGTCAATCTGCTGGAGGGTAGGAGAGCTCTGCAGAGGGACCTGGATGGCTGGATCACTGGTCCAAATCTAACAATATGAGGTTTAACAAGACTAAGTGCCAAGTCCTGCACTTTGGCCACAACACCCCCCTGCAGCACTAAAGGCTGGGGGCACTGTGGGCAGAGAAGGACCTGGAGGTACTGACTGATGGCAGATTGAACATGAGTCAGCAGTGTGCCCAGGTGGCCGAGAAGGCCAATGGCATCCTGACCTGTATCAGCAACAGTGTCAGCCAGCAGGACCAGGGAAGTGATTCTTCCCCTGTACTCAGCACTGGTGAGGCCCCACCTTGAGTGCTGTGTCCAGTTATAGGCCCTTCAAGCTAGGAAGGATGTTGAGATTCTGCAGGATGTCCAGAGAAAGGCAACAAGGCTGGTGAAGGGTCTGGAACACAAGTCCAATGAGGAGTGGCTGAAGGAGTTGGGAGGGTTTAGCCTAGAGAAAAGAAGGCTCAGAGGAGACCTTATCAAACTCTACAACTGCCTGAAAGGAGGCTGTAGCCAGGTGGGGGTTGGTCTCTTCTCCCAGGCAGCCAGTGAGAGGACAAGAGGACACAGTCTTGAGCTCTACCAGGAGGTTTAGGCTGGACATTAGGAAGAAGTTCTACACAGAAAGAGTGATTGGCTATTGGAATGGGCTGCCCAAGGTGGTGGTGGATTCACTGCCCCTGGAGGTGTTTAAGAAAAGACTGGACGTGGCACTTAGTGCTATGTTCTAATTGACAAGGTGGTGTTCAGTCATAGGTTGAATTCAATGATCCCAGAGCTCTTTTCCAACCTAGTTGATTCTGTGATATTGTGAATGTTGCTGGTGGGATTTAGCATCTTTAATTGCATTTTGTTCTTTTATAAAAGTTATTTTCTTTTTTGTCAATATGCTACACAAATATTAATAATTATTGTGAAAAAACTTGTATTGTGCAAAAGATCTGTTACTTCTGTTTTAGTTTTAAGGAATGAAAAAAAATTCACCCAGACAACCCCCAGCAAACAAACACACCATCATAGAAAACACTATAATAAAAAAGAAAAAAGCTGCTTCTAACTTCTTAATCTGTATGTTCTCTTACTTATCTTAGAGTTCTGTTCCTCTCTTCTTTGCTAAGCAAAACACCAATTCTTAACTGATGATTCTGGATGGCAGCACTTTTTCTACCTATGTATTTCTAAATGTGGTGTGTATTTATGGCCAAAGCATATTGAACAAGTAAGGCAATTGTCATAGTGCATTTGGACATAAAAATGTTTTGAGTTTTAAAACAAGAGTAAAATTAATTGTACATAGTACTAGATATGTACTAGTACGTAGACATGTTTCTTGTTCAATTTAACATATTTGTTCTCCTAAAGGTGCTATTCTGTAAGCTTTGCAGCAAATTTGTGAGAAAATGAACTGCCCTATTTGTACACCATAACACAGTACAGCATAGGTTTTGTCTTGGTTGAAAGACAGACAGTTGCCAAGGAAAGTGGGAACCTCCATTGGAATGAAAAATATGACCCCTTCCCTCTGTATTATTATAGCTTTGAAATTAAGGGGTGTACTGGTTTGAAAACAAACCACTGAGAGAGTCTAAATCAGAAATACAATTTAATAGAAAAAGAAAATAAATAAATGGAATAGCATGAAAAAGAAACCACTGACAGAGTCAGAATACAACCTGGCACCCTGTCAGTCAGGGTGTTGGTACCAGTCCAGATGAAAGTGGTCTTGTTGAAAGTGGTGATCCTGAAGACAAGGTCTGGTCTCCACCGGAAGATCCAGCAGTAGCTCTTCTCCTCTGGGAATCCAGCAGGCAAGGGCTCCTCATGGTGTTTGAAAGTTCAGCTTATATCCAGGATGGAATGCTTGGTCCCTCCCCCTGGGCGGAGCATCTCACAATAGGATAATGTGTGAGACTCGATGGCCCATTAACAGAAGATACCCCCTAAAGGGAGGATGGGTCATGGGAGAGATAAAGAACCCTGCCCCACCTGGCTTCAATAGCCGGCCCATTAACAGAAGATAATCCAGAGGGAGGAGACAAGGAACACCACCCCACCTGGTTTCGACAGCTCATGAAGATGGTGATAGAATACAATGCAACCCAGGACAAGGGGCCTTCAGGAAAAGATATGGAAAAAGGAATGACAGTTCTTTGCTAGCATATATATGTACAACAAGACAAACAAACAAGAACAACAGCAGCGACAACAAACAAAACCCCAGAAACCCAGGAACAGCCTTCTCTCTGCTGCTGGCACTTTCCCCTTTGGTGCAGTTCCAGCCACAGCCGGCAGGGGCGCTGGTGGCTCCCAGCCAGGCAGGGCAGGTGCGATGATTCCCCCGCGGCTGCAGGGGGCGCTGTGGTGCGAGCTCAGCCGCCTCTCTCCTGTGGGTAATGGCGGTGCTGCGGGGGAAGAGATGGATGAGGGCCTCCCTTTACAAACTCACAGCAGACAGCCGGTCCCGGTGTCCCTCCGGATAGTGAAATGAGCTGCAGCAGGAACCTCAGAGCAGCAGGCTGCAATGGCAGGGATGAGCAGACCTCAGAGTGCAAAGAAAATTAATCAGAAACTCTGCAGCTGTAGCAGGAGCTGTGGGGTGTCCCAGCAGGACAGGTTAACTGCTTCAAAGGATAAAGAAACAGGATTTTCAAGTGTTCGTTCCATTTCACATTAAGAACTTCTGCAAAACACTAACATCTTTATTTATGAAGAAGTCCTTACTATATAATTTTAAAAAACTTTATTAAAATAAAATTTAAAAAATTAAGTTAGAATACTCTGTCGGGGTGAGATAGTAGAATTGCTGCCTTTTATGGATACTATTCCATTTGCATACAAAACAGCATGACAATATAGTTAATTCCTTTGAGAAGAAACATTACGGCAGAGTGTGAAGGCAGGGGTCAAATAGCCTTCCCATCAGAGCTTGTGCCAAGAGCAGCAAATGTAATGCTTCATAATTGAATGCATCAAAGCACTGTGTGTAAGCACAAGAAATTCTACACAAATATTTAGGCTGGATGAAAGCAATTATAGCCAGATTGTTTGATTCTGTATAATCCTATGAAATATTCTTAATAAGTTTCATGACACAGATGGGTGATTATTGGGTGAACTAAAATGAGCAGCTATGAAGACACCTTGCCAGAGCTGACACTGCAGTTAGGTACCCTGTGGCACTCACCTGCTACGTACCACAATGTATTATCACTGAATCTTCTGTTGTTTATTGCAACTTTTCTAACCTGGGATGAGAAAAATATACTCTGTTTTATATCTGGTTGCCAGAAAATAGCACACTTTACGTTGTGAAAGACGTCTGCTGGAATTAAAACCATTGCTTATGTTTAAGGAGGGAGGAAACATAAAAGATTGAAAAAGAGGCTGAGGAACAGGGTGTTGTTTTCTCAGATGTTATTTTTGTATGAAAATGCTGTTACTGCTATCTCTTTGTCCATTACCTGCAAAATTCGCTTCGATAACTTAATATGATTTCTATTTTGCTCAGAGTTCCATGGATATTCGTGGGACTAGAGTCTCTTTAGTGAGCAAGCCCTTTATATTGCAGTTAAAATGTGCAGCCAGATCAGCACAAGGTATGCTGAATGATGCAAACGTGCATTAATTACCTGTCTTATTCTGCTGATGATCATCTATCAGGAGGCAAATGGCACAGCTGAAAGACCTGATACCTGGCTTGGTATTGCTCACCTGACATATTCCTTCAGAAATATTAAGTCTGGAGAGAATGATTCAGCTACTGGGTAAAGCAATAAAGAAAAATCTCACTGACATTAGGACTTTATAACAGCAGTCTATCATGCTGCAATTATCCATTTGTATACTTATGAAATCTGTTTAGTATCACCTTTTATGGGTAATAGGTCTCCAAAATTAGGCCCTTCAAATGAATTAACCAGATCTCTGAATATCTTGGCTCATTAATATTTCTGTACATTTTTTGAAGGAGTCAAGGGAATTTGCTGTGCTGAATATAATCTGATTTGAAAAAATATACTAGATTAAGGAAGCTGTCTTTGCCACTACATATTACAGAGTCTATCTAACTGTTTCTAGATGTCTAGATGTAAAAATAACTACTCATACCTTCAATGGTAAATATCCACATCCTCGCTGTTTTTTCACAGAATGAGAATTTCATAAAGCTAGTTAGTACTTGCCTGCTTCCATCTAGCTAGTTCTTAGCAAATGCTTTGTGGTATATTTACTTTCTTGTGAAATTTACTTGAAAACCTGAAAAATGAAAAAAGATAATTTCTTTAGCTGATCCCCTCTCCCTTCTTTCACACATGCATGTCAAGAACATATTGCAGGAATAAAGTAGAATTTGATGAAGAGAAAGGAAAAAATCTTTAAAATAAATCAGTTAACTCTACATAGAATTGAAGATTCTAAAAAAAGAATTTTTAATTCGCAATTTGCCTTTCTAGGAACTGTTATCTTTTTCCTCTTGTTTGCATGCTGTAAGGAGTGCCTTAGTTGCTGACTATAAGACTAGAGCAGGGGGACAGGTTTCAGATGACATTCCTGTGGTATCTAGGGCATGCTTCTCTTTGAATATGGGAAAGTGTCCTCCCATTTGCTGTCTCCAAAACAAGAAGTGAATTCTGCTCTTTTTAATGTTTCACAACCTTATAGCTCTCCTATAGCTCTTAATAAAAGGGAACAAGTGTATTTGACCACTTGCTGCAGGCCAGCAGCCTTTGACTTGTAGCACTTTAGAAGAAAATTAATTCCAAACACTTTCTCATAATGCTTTTGTAACATTAACAAAAAGGCCTATGTAGATTAGTCTAAAAAAGTAAAACTGAATGAATCAACTTACTAAACAAGATTTGCATGTTTTTGTAGAACCTGACAACATGCGTGCAACATATAACTTTCAGTAAACACAATATCTGTGTTGTTTGCACATATAAGTGACTCTTTCCCCTCTCCAGAGTAATTAGAAGCATAGAATATAAAAATAAAGTGGTTTGGGTTGGAAGGGACCTTGAAGATCTTCTAGTTTCAATGGTCACCTACTTCTAGTGCTATGGGCAGACATACTTTACACTAGACCAGGTTGTTCAGCACACAATCCAACCTGGCCTTGAACACTAACAGGGATGGCACATGCACAACTTCTCTGGACAATGTGTGCAGTGCCTCATCACCCTTGCTGTAAAGAATTTCTTCCTAATAGCTAATCTAAATCTACCCTCTCCCACTTAAAGCCATTACTCCTTGTCCTGTCACTACACTTCCTGATAGAGTCCTTTCCCATTTTTCTTGTAGATCCACTTTAGGTACTGAAAAGTGAACACTTTGTACAAGTCCAGGTAGATTACATCTGTCATTCCCCTTTATCCACCAATACTGTAATCCCATTGTAAAAGGTCATAAAATTTGCTAGCCATGGTTTGCCCTTGGTGAAGGCATGTTGGCTGTCACCAATCTCTGTTTTCCATGTGCCTTAGACTAATTTCCAGGAGGATCTGCCCTATGATCTTGCCTTACACTGACTGACCAGCCTGTAGTTCTCTGGGTCCTCCTTTATGTGGGTTTGTGTGTTATATTTTTTCTTTTCCAGTCTGTGGAAACTTTCCCAGCCTGCCACGACTTTCAGCTGATGCATGCATTATGTATCTGACCTGACAGGCATCTGTCTTTCTGAAAAGGCACAAAAAATTCCTAGTGGAGAGATTGGCAGTTGTACTGATTATAGTATTTAATAGAGTGTTTGGGTCAAAATATTGTTAGCACAAAGCATTCACGTCAGCATGTCTATTAGCTCTATTACATAAGTAATTAGCATTGCCCCTATTTTACAGAGAACTGTAAAGGAAAAATGGGGACAAAATTGGCTGAGTCTGTAAGAACGTATTGGCCAGCTGTGAGGCAAAGTTAATGACAGGAAAGCTAGAACTCTATATTGTATTTAGTTCAGTCTCACCATCCTGAAAAAAAACCAGGGATGCTTTTGGAATTAACTTTTCTTTGTTGGACCTCTCTTTTATTTAAGGATTCTAATCTTTTTATCCAGGTAGATTTTGCTTTTGTTCCACTATTTTGTTTCTTCTTGCAATTCAGGAAAATATAGTTTCAATCCATGTGGCAATGAAAATTTTACACAAAAGAACTGGATTATGTAGGAATCTCAGAAGATGTTGTTTCTTCCTTGAAAACATTACGCAAAACAACATGCACTGTGTATTCCTCGATCACACAAATTTGAGTTTTGATTCTGAGTTTCTACCAATGAAAATTGTATCTATATCAATTAAACCTGTTAATTAAAGTTCAGAGTTATTAGCTCTGTTGGCTGTCAGTGTACTATTAATTGTACATGTATACATGTGTATAAGATATATAATAAATATATTAAATAACTTCTAAATGTAATTGATCTTTCTGCATATGATATTTTGTCTGTAAATAACAACAGATAATAATCTATGGCAATTTAATCTTGTTTTAAGAATTAGCTGAATTATGACTACTCTATTAAAACATAAACAGCAAAAAATTTGCACAATTATTTTTAGCATTAGTTAAATAAAAGCTTCTGATCAAGCTCCTGATGTTTCTCTGAGCTAGTTTTTGCCCTTGGGAAATGATTTCAAATGGCATGGGAATAATTAATTGTTGCAAACAGGTTGAGAATAAGTGTGAAAAAGGCAAACAGGAAGGCAGAAATACCATATTGAAAAGATTACACAGATGTTTTGGGCAACGGTTAAAAAAAAAAAAAAAAAAACAAAGCAAAACAGAAAGGAAACCGGTGTTGCTAGTATGGTGTAGCTAAAGGTGTGAGATCAGATTCTACAAACAGCAAGTTACTGCAACAAAGCATGAAACCAGCCTGAGAAGTGTGGTCTCCTTAACTACCAACTACCAAATGGAATGCGGATTAATTCTCACTGGAGAAAGCTCAAGTTAGGAATGACCGCAGTAGTTTACCTGGATCTTCCCAGCGGTCACATGTTTAAACTGTTCATGATCTCATCCTTACTTAACTAACATTCTAGCTAATGTGGCTCTCTCACTAAAAATGAGGGAGCACTGTTGTGGTGGCTGGAACCCGGCAGCTGAGGAAAAGGTGCAGAGGGACCCGGCAACCCAGTGGTGGACATGAGACACCATCCCCCTTATGCCTGCTTGGGAAAAACTTCCACCATCGAGTCTCATGAATATTCATTTACCCCTGAGAAATTGTAACCCAAACCCTCCTCTGACCCCTCCTTCCCATTGGCTGTTTTTATATTATCCCACCTCCCTTTGGAGAATTCCCTTAAAAACTCAAAAAACCGACCCCCACCATCTCATGTGTTGGACATCCAAGCAAGCCCCCTCTTCCCTGGGTCTGCGCAATAAAGATCTTTGATTGTTGCCACGGGGGCCGCCTCCATTGTTCTGGTGAGCCTGGGAGAGACCCAGAGCTGGGGATCTGAATGCCTCCGTCCGGGGCAGTGGTGTCCTGTGAGCAGGGGCTCGGACCCCACTGGGAGGTTCCTCATGGCAGAGAGCTCTGGAGAACACACCACAGACCCCCCTTCCTGCAACTTTCCCTGCTCGCAGGCGAAGAGCGCACAACAGGGTCCCTCAAGTAAATCNTTCCCATTGGCTGTTTTTATATTATCCCACCTCCCTTTGGAGAATTCCCTTAAAAACTCAAAAAACCGACCCCCACCATCTCATGTGTTGGACATCCAAGCAAGCCCCCTCTTCCCTGGGTCTGCGCAATAAAGATCTTTGATTGTTGCCACGGGGGCCGCCTCCATTGTTCTGGTGAGCCTGGGAGAGACCCAGAGCTGGGGATCTGAATGCCTCCGTCCGGGGCAGTGGTGTCCTGTGAGCAGGGGCTCGGACCCCACTGGGAGGTTCCTCATGGCAGAGAGCTCTGGAGAACACACCACAGACCCCCCTTCCTGCAACTTTCCCTGCTCGCAGGCGAAGAGCGCACAACAGGGTCCCTCAAGTAAATCACTTGTTTGAGGCCTGCGGGAAGTATTTAATCCAGGAATGGGGTAAATTTCTGTTCCATTGCCCTACATCAATCACCTTAGTAGCAGTTTAGGCAGGTATGACACCTATAGCTGTCACCAGTGATGAAACATGAGCCAGATGAGGGATGTGAGAAGCCTGGAACAAGATATCTACATCTTACATTTACATCTCACATTTACATCTCATGCAAATATGTGTGTTTATATATAGTGGAACAGTTTGTAGGCTTGTAGCTTGCCCTTAATAAACTAAGCGGGGTATCAGGAGCAATATAGCTGCATTTACACATCTACTGTTCTCCCAGGTCTTCAGCTGCCTTGTTCAGAAGTAGATCAAGTTTCTCTGTGCCATATGGCAATATGCTATGAAAATATATGCTTTAAGGTAAATAAAATTATGGTAGTAATTTCTTTTATCCATGGAAAAACAAGGGCAAAAGAAATAAAGATAAAATTAAATATATATAAAGAGAAAAAATGACAAGAGGAATACAATGGTTTGTATTAACATGTACTATGAATGGAGATAAAAATACTGGCTGCCAAGGCTGAAGACAAAAAGAGTGGGGAAGTGACATAAGAGTTCTGGGGAACACCTGCAGAGTGAAGATAAAAGAATGACAATTACCATCACAGAACAGTTTGAAAAGTGAGTCGAACCATAAAATACGAACCACTGGAGTAATGGGTGTAAGAAATGCTAACAGTTTGCTTTAAGTCAGTAGTAAAGAGATATCTGAAAGGTTGGAAAGCAATAAGATGAATCAAGGCCTTTACAGGTTATCTGGGATCAGTCATTAATAATGAGGAGACCCAAAAAGGAAAGTCATGCTGGAAAAGGTCTGAGCAATGTAATAGGCATGGATAGGATACTATGCAAAATGGCTGATCCTTATGTCAAGGCTTTGAGAAACATGGAGAGAGGGAAAGATTATAGTAATTTAACAGAACAAAGGTTGAAATCATGTGGAATTTTCTAGCATGGGAATTGTCTTTCTATTTTGACCTCAGGAGATCCATGAATAATGAGATATGAGAAGTAATACTAGAACAAAGGAAAAGAGAAACTTGATGTAAAACCCACCTAACAAAGAAGTACACAGCAGATAAATGAAATAAGAGGGTAGATAAGAGTAAAAGGGAGGCAGAGGTCTTTGTTATTGCACTCACTGAAGGAAATAACAATGATATACATATTTCACACTTTCCTGCTGAATTCACTTCTATTGCTTGAGGGATAAGAATAGCTTAGTTTGAATACTCATGGTAGAAACTGAGCCTTGATCAGACAAGAGAAAAAACTGTGGTTGTTACAGGTGTGCAAAGACCAAGCTGCCGTATCCTCTTAGTTGTGGGTGCCACAGATGTCCTGAATATCTTATTCTCAGGCTCCTGTTTTTACTTCATCTGATTCCCCTGCAACCTCATTGGAGCCGAATGACAGGCTTCAGTAAGATCTGGCATTTTTTTTCTAACACTGTGGTTTCTCATTTGTGCCACAAAGTGTAGTGTAAAAACTTTTACATTATATACTTCTTGTGACTGTAGCTTCTATGGAGCAGATTGTTAAAAAACAAGTTTACCAGATTGATGTTGCCAGAATTGCAGACAATAATCAATGCCTATAATCATGTGGGGAGGACTTGTCCCAGGGCATATTGTCATGTTTATAGTCCCTGGTGACTTATAATTCTTGCTTATTTTTGCTTCCATTCTCTGCTTTTCCCAAACGCATGGGAAAGAAAGTGTGTTCTGTTGTGTTGGAAGTTGAGAGGTAATGGGCTAGCTCCTGCCTTCCTCTGAAATTGGTTTATGCCAGATTCCCTGCAGTATAAAAGCACATATTTTTGTGCCATAATCATCACCTTTAGGAGGAGGCTTGAAGAAATTCTGGATTCTGGACTCTCTAAGGTGGGCTCTCTAGTGGGGCCCTCTACAAAAGCAGTGGAGTGATTAGCTGTGCTGCCTTGCAAAGGAGCTGTACTGCTGTACTACAGCTATTTGTGCCTACAGGGAATGGTCTTTTGGGGGTGACTCACAGCTGAGAGAAAACTTTGTGTGGTATGTCAGAGCCCAGGTTTGATCCTGTATCACTGTTTACTCAGTGTGAAACCCCAGATGTATGACTGTGGAACCCTAAACTGAGTCTGTAACCTTGGGACCTCTTTAGTAGTGAATCCTTACTGACAACGAAGTCCAGTTTGGAGATAATCAAGATGAGACTGAGAAATCCTAGCTGAGATAGAAGCTTAGAAAGGGAACTACGTATGTCTGAGCTCATATTTTTCTGAAGACTTCCTGCTTTGAAGAAACACCTGATACGTGCACTGCTGGGCTCAGGCCAGCCCTGCAGAAGGCAGAGGCAGCCTCTCCAGTCTCTGTTGGCCAGTGGCACTGCTAGCTTGAGTGTTTTATCGGTGGTAACAGCTGACACAGGTGCCAAAGCTGAGACCTCAAACTAAGGTTTTCTGTAGGGTTTAAGGTTACGTATACACTGCAGTGCAAGGCCAGACTAAAGGTACTGGACACCAAGTAAGCGTAATAGTGGCCATCTTGTCCTTGCTGTAGTGAATAGATGACTGAGAATTTGCTCCTCAGTGAGTTCTAAGTTCTTTCAGCTCTCATTTGCTGCACTCTGTGCTGAGATGCTCAGATCGAAGCATTGTCTTCATAGTGCCTTAAGTGAGGCAGACTGCCGTATCTGTTATGATTATCCAAATAGGTACATCTTCTATCTCCACATACACAGTTTCTTCAAGCTACATAGGGCTTTTTAACAGACTTTTGTGCTATTTCCTGTTTATAGGTTTATCCAAAGGCATTTTGCATTATTTCTTAGTCCATGACAAAAAGTAGATTACCACCTGTGCACTTGAGTTGTTTCTTATGACTATGTACATAACTTATCGAAGTGCTGGTAACAAAGGCTAGCACACTTTGCATATATTTTTCATCTGTAACACAGAGTTTGATTTATCAGTCCTTTGAGGCATTGGTGAGCCTTCTGCAGGTTTTACAGTTCATGTAACAAATCACGTATTATTGTCTATTGTTAGTTGGAGTTAATTTTTCAGTAATATGTTACAAGCAACACAGGAACTTCTATATCCCTTTACTTGCAAATTTTGTCTTTCAAGACATAAATTTTTGTTCTACTTGTATTGCAATTTAATCAAGACATGTGTTCTAGCTTAAAAAAATGTTAGTATAATTTGTAGTGTCAAATTCCTTGCAGTTCTATTGCATCTGTTTATAAGGGTTTTTTTCTTCTATTTCTTACAGTACTGTTAAGCATTTGATTCTACACTTGAAGGATGTAAATTGCCTGCATAGTTTGGTTTCTCATTTTTGGTTTTATTAACAAAAAAGAATGGTACTAGATTATTTTTCCAGTTCTTTAAAAAATGTTTGGTTTTATTTTAATTGTTAATAAAGTAGTTTTAGTTTAATTATACTGTCCTAATGAACAGTGGCATGGAGGTGAGAAGGAGGGAATCTAGGCTTACATTACACCCTAAGGTCACATTAGGTTTATATCAGACAAAATTTAGCTCTTATTAGCCACAGTATTTACAGGTTCTCACCTAAATGCATTTCATCCAGAACACTTAAAATCTGACTCTCTCCACTGTAGATGCACTTAGTCTGTCTTGTCTAGTTTTTAGCACTCTGTCTGCTTTTTAGTTCAATATCTGAGAAGATGCAGATTTATTTTCAGAGAGAGCAGGGGGTTATTTTCAGATGGAGTAAAGGCATACCAAATAACTTCATTTTTTGGATCTTTCCTTAATACACAAAAGAAAAAAAATATCCACACACTCAGGTGAGCTGTAAGCTATCAGTCTTTCTCCATAAGCTTCTTGGAGCACAGTGGTAACAATATTTAAATTATCATTCTGCTGTATTAAACTGAGATTGGTTAAAATTGGTTTGGCTCAGCTGGGCCCAGTGAGCTTGTAGGAAAGCAAGGGCTGAGCAGTTTCCAGCCAGGCACTGACATGAAGATGACAGCAAAGATGCCTGGGTGGAACAGCTTGCACTCCTGTATAATAAAGTCTTGTAAATTCAGGAGAAGTTAGTGAGCATAAGTGGCAGTCCTTCCCATTTCAGGCTTTGTCTTGGACTGCTGTTTTGAAGCTAGGACTTAAATGTTTCAATTTTTTACTGATGGTATAAAGTTCTTGTTACATTTGAAGAGTATTTCCAGTAAAAAATAAGTTGGCATTTTCTGTGACAAAACTTCTATCAGATATTTAATGAATCTTGACTAATTTAGCCAATCATTGATTGCAGGTGTTAACAATTAAAACTGACTTTCTAACAGTGTTATTAAATAATCCTATTTCTTAATAGAGTGATTCTCTTCTAAAGGGAAATAAATTTCACCTAAAATTCATATTATTCATATAGATTTAAAAAAACTTTTATATATTTATCCTTGGATCACTTCATAATATAGGTATGCATAGTTATATTCTTACTCCTTCTCTTTAAATAAATAACGACAGACCGAAAAACTGATTTAATTGCTGAAAGATGCAGATAGGTATCTGATAAATTTTAGTCATTTACATGAGCTAGACACTTAGCTCAATTAGCTGTTTTCAAAGCTTCCAGTAAAAGTCACACAGAAATGGTCTATGCATTTGTGTTCTATTTGAATCGCAAAATACGATGGTGACAATCTCCCTTTCTTACAAGAAATATCCTGTTCGTATTTCAGGGTTTACTCTTCATATTCTTTGTAAGTGTGAAGTTGTTATTCTGAGTTTGTGCAGAGGCTTGATTGGGACCAAAGGGAGCTGCTCCTTGCCTAGTTCATTCCCAAGCCCGATCTGGATTTAGAAATGGTGTTTCTTGGCAAATGTCACTTGAGGCAAAACAGGCAAACACAGGCAAAAAGCATTCTCCTGAACAAGATGCAGGTGTTTCCCTCTCCTCCCTCGACTCTTTTTTTTTTTTTTTTTTTCAAAAAAAGCAATAGGAGAGGAAGTGAAGGTCATACCTTTTGTAAAAATCTCATGAGTTAAATGGTGCAAGAGACTCAGGTTTAGTTCTCCCTGTAACCTTCACACTTGCCTGGGGAGCAGGCTGCACCCCAAGATCCCAGCCTGGGTGGCTGGCAGAAGAGTTTCTGCCCAGGGCTGCAGCTTTGCTTGGGAAAGAAGTGAAGGTTTGTTAGGCTTCAGAGGGTAAGTGATCATGAGAAGGAGTGTAAGTTCTTTCAAGCTCTGAGTTTGATAGTAGCTGTGTCTCACAGTGAATATCTATCCAAGGAAAGTACTACTATTATCCCCTTTCATCCAGCTGCATTTTTAGGTGAACCTAGATGACTTTGCCTTAGGTTAAAATGTAACCAAAAGTATGCATTCTATCACCATCTTCATAAGCTGTTAAAACCAGGTGGGGCAGTGTTCTTTATCTCCTCCATGACTCATCCTTAATAATTCCCTCTGTGAGCTATCTTCTGCTAATGAGCCATAAAATTTCATCATCCCATTGTGAAATGCTCCGCCCAGGGTGAGGAACCCAGCCTTCCTTCCTACCTGGATATAATCTGAGGTTTGGAACACCATGAGCTTCCTTATCTTGTCTTTTATATGTTCTTATACAGGTTTGTGTAGAAAGTCCTCTGCAGAGCAAAAAGTTACTCTTCTGCTTTTTTTCTAAATTCCTATTGCTTAGCTATTGGATTATATTTTGTCCCTTGAGAAAGAGAGATGAAAATATTTGCTTTTCTTGGAGTATTGAGCTTTCACCCTGCAAAGATCTCCAGTTGCACAGGGACACAGGGAAGTCATCAGAAATAAAGTAACAATGCCCCAACTCAGCTGAACAGAGGCTTGTGGCTATTCCTTGAGTGTCTTCTCAACTGCCTGATGTCTTGAGTGAGACTCAGATACTCAGATGCTTTATTGAACTGCAGATCTGCACAATTTGCCCCCCAGAAAGGAAATATCCATATCATTTTTTCTGCTTTGAAAAAGCCTTTAGCTAAACTTAGGTATTTGGTTAAATCCATCAGATATTACCGATTTAAAATGTGATTTGGAAAATACCTTGGAGTTAACAAAGAGTACACAGGAAAGTACAAGAAGAAAAATCTAACCTTTGATATTTCACACAATATGAAGGCCTCCCACAATCAGTCAGATGAAAATATAAAGGGCATCAGTATACCAAGGAACAGAACTTTCGACTTATGAATATTATTACACACCCAAGAGACTGTCAGCTTTCCTAAAAAATTTGTAATAATTGCATATTTTTACCTCCCAAGGTATTACTAGCAGTTTCTTTGCTCTTTAACTTCAAGGTCGTATAACAGTGCACATTATGAGCTACATGGCCTTCATTATTTAGCCATTCAAGATTAAGAATCTACAACTGAATTCTGTATTTGTTTTTCAGTATGATTGTGTCTAATGAGCTTGTCATGGCTGTGATTAATCTTTGTCAAAAAAATCTTATGAAGGTATTGGTAATGTCAGCCTGCAGAGAAGCATTGATGAGCATGCAGCCCTATGTATGAAGAACCTTTCTTTGCACAGTTCGCAATACTGTTTAAATGAAGACTTATTTTCCTGCTGCTACACCGCATCATTTTCTTTATAGACATTTTCTGCTCTGAAAATAGTCTGTGGCCTGTGTTTTTCCATACCTTTCTGCTTGATTGCAACAAGTTTGTGAGCAAGGTCTCCAACTTACTCCAGTGAGAAGTACCTTGGAAATGTCCTTTGCGTGTGTTCCTGAGCAAGAGTGGTTATTTTACACTGCAGACTAAAGTCTGTAGGAGGCTTTGTCTCTCCTTTTTCACCCTTAAGGAGGTTTTTTTAGGATTGTTTTTAAAAACCTCGCCTTCTTCTATAGAAACCATGATGATCTGTGCTTAGTGAAGTGGCACTTGTCCTCTTCTCTCAGTGAGAGATTCCCTCATGAATCTATACAAAGTAGTTTCTGTGCACTATTTCATTACTTATTTTCTTAGAAGAAAAAAGTGAAGTACTCTACAGGCCTTCCTTTTCTTCCTAAATGGTAAAATTGGTATCCGCTGTCCTTTCAGTTTCTTGCACTTTTGAATTTGCTGGAGAAGTTTATTGTAGCTTTTCACTTCAGTCAAGAGTTATTTTATTCTTGTTGCATGTTGAGAATCTTTCTTCTAAGATGGTTATAAACGTTTAAAGGCTACACATTCCAATATCAAAATTTTTGAAGGAATCTTAGTCTTCTATATCTTTATGATTTGTTTGATGAAAGACAGTCTAGGTTCAAAATATGCATTATGTATATAATTTCTCTGTGTCTGAGCAGAGATTTTCCAAGCTCCCTTGGGAGCTAGCCTCTTAGCTTGCTTTAGTTCTTCCTACTTTGAGAGCTGGGCAGCTGGGAATGATCTGTCATGAAAATTTTGTAGCACTGAAACTTTTGGATTTAGTACAGAATCCAAAAGCATTTTTCTCTCACATGAAACTGCTCAGATCTGGGATTCACAGCTGAACTTTGATCTTAATGTCTCATCTGCTCTGTGGGTGGGATTTTTTTAGCCTGCAGCTCTTGGACAGGACTTGCACACTTCCTGCAGCTATTTTCCTATATTGTCCCTTTTCAACAGACTGAGGCACCTGCAGAATTCACAATACTTGGTAGCCCATTTGAGTTCATCAGTAAGTGCTTAACATTGATTGCAAGTAGCATATTTTGCTTCAGAAAGAGTTGTATATGAAAGGAACCACTCTTGGATTTAAGATCTGGGGATTAAAAATTCTTATATGTCGACTTTTTTGTCAAAATTTTCTATTATTTTCTCTTCTCTCAGTTGAGACTGCCACTCAATAGCAATTATTTAATTTATTCAATACCTTTTACTATCTGTTTTGAATGCTTACCCCTGACTTTTCTCACTCATGAAAATGGAGATGTTCAAATTCATTAGCTGGAATTCTTTTGCTTGCAATCATGTCTTGCCTTTTCAGTTATACTGAGAAGCTAGTATCCCTAGTACTATCCCTGTACTATGTTAGGGAAGGTGTATTTGCACACAAAACTTTCAGAAAACTAACCAGGCTGCTAGTTAAACAATACTGGATTTGTCAGGAGTATGGTGTGGATCTCATCACTATGCAACTGCTGTGCAGTCTGTAAAAATTTAGAGCTGATTTCTGATAGGATATACTGTGGTTAAGTAACTTTAAGAGCAGGTGGTATTCCACCAAAAAAACTGATCTTCAGTGATGTGACAGCACACAGTAGAGGTCCAGATAGGGAAAAGGATGTTTGAAATTGGCATTCTTTTGCAAGTTTAGTGGTTGCTACTGCTGTCCATTCCCCATGCAAATCAAAACAAGGAGTAGTGCAGGCCTCTCCTGCATAGCTCCACTCTCAAGAGATTTGCTTTGAGTTACTGAGAAGCAGCTTGTATGCTTCCTGCATTTGATCTGCCTATGTATCTCCTGTGTTTATGCCGCTAGCAGCAAAGTTTCTGGCTAGGATGATGTGATGCAACAATTTAAGGCTGAGTTTTTAAGAGATTGGTGGTTTGAGAAACAATTGTGATGGTGGGGAAGGGAGGCACATGCAGCTCTGTGGTTTTCTGCCTGGGTGATAGTCACTTGACTCATACTATTGTAGCAGTAGTTTGTTTCTTGGTGGAGAAGATGTTGGGGGGTTTTTTGGAACAATATACTCTTCCTAGGAAAAGACTTTGTTTTGATAACTATTACTATTGCTCTCCTATTTAAAAAAAAAATATTTTATTTTCCTTAAATAAAAATATATTGTGGCGATGGAGAAAGAAGACTCAATTTCAGTCCTCTAAAACAGAAGCAACTTCAAGATGATGAAAAATTTCACAAGAAATTATCTTCAGAGAGCCCTGATCTTTTCAACCTTCCCAGCAGCACAGAGCCTGTTAGCAGGATAACACTGTGCATCTCCTGTTTCCCAGGCTCTCTTGGATGTTATTTTGCAGATGCACTTACTGCTGACCAATGTGGGTGCTCCCCTATCAGGGAGGATGAGGATGGGGTTTCTCCCCTTGATTCTGCAACTTCTGTCTTTTCAGTCCCAGACTGAGAGGAGGAAAGCATATGAATGTAACCATTGTTTACTTGTTTTATAGGTCTGGGCTGAGAGGAGTTACGTGTGGTTTTTCACTCAGCTGTGAGCTTGAAGACAGTTGGCAACCAGATAAAACATGGAGCAGAACCCAGCTGAAAATATTCACAACGACCTTGAGGATTTAATGAGAAAAAGAATACCTTGTTATTTGTCATGGTTTGAGACAGGTGTCTGCCAAGAAAAGCAGGAGCCTCCCTTGGGATGAAAAATGTAAATTCCCTTCCCTCCGAATTATTAGTATTTTGAAATTAAGGGCCTCTCAGGCAAAGATAGGGGACTAGGAATAACGGTTCTTTACTAGTATGTGTATGAGGCAAACAAACATCAACTATAATGGTAACAACAAAACAGAACCACAATCCCACTGACAGCCTGCTCTCAGCTGTGGGCACTTTCCCCCTCGGTGCAGTTCCAGTCACAGCCGGCAGGGGCGCTGTGGCTCCGCTGGGCAGGGCAGGTGCGATGGTTCCCCCGCAGCTGCAGGGGGCGCTGTGGGGCAGCTCGGGGAGCACAAGCCAATGGCGGCTAGACCGCAGCGATCCCAGGGTGATGGATGAGATGTGCTGGAAGCTCCGCAGCTGTAGCTGGGAATCCGGGACTCCTCAGCAGGCGGGGTGGAGGTGCGGAGCTGGTGCAGCTGGAACTCGGAGCAGTGCCGAAGAAGTGGCAGGGGCCAAGGCGGCAGCAGCACTGGCGTGGGCCAGTCAGGGCTGGGAGAGGTGGGTCAGGATCTTGAGGTCCCCAGGTGGAAAGAGTTCCTCTCTCAGTGAGGTATTAACAGGGCACCAATTTCAGTGGCTTCTCACCTGCAGCAGGAGAAACAGGATGGGCTGGACTGCACCGCAGTGGTAACAGTGAGTTCCCTTCCCCCCGCAGCAGCTGCGCGTCCTCCTCCGAAACGGAGAGAAAGAGGGACCTGCAGCTGCCCCTGTCCTGGCTCTTACCAGCCCCAACCCTCACGGTATCTTGGCCCCTTTCCAAGAAATCCTCAGACAGAGAAGTACAACCCAGATGCCTTCTGGGCTTGGCCACTTCTGTTGTTCTCCTTAAGTATCTTATTAGCATTTCTTAGGAGTTTCTTATGGAGAAAAATTCCCTAACAAAAGGACACAAAAATCTCAACATATCTATTCTTCTGTTTGTTGTAGTTCTTTAATGCATTTTATTGTAACTACACTGGCATTATTAGGACAAATAAATATTGTTTATTTTAAAAAGTGTTTCTGGTTTTCTGCTTTTGTTTATTTTTTCTCCATCCCTCTTGCCATTTAAACAAATTAGCTACCTACTGGGAATGGACGAAAATAGCTCTATCCATCTGAAAAGCACATAAATTCTTAGAGGAAAGGGTAAGAAATTTATATGCAAGCTTAGAAGAACACAGTGAAATCTGCCTCTAGGAATGTTTTTCACATAGGATAGGAAGTCAAGCTCTTCTTCATAGTGTATCTTTTTTTGTAACATCATCACTAATTTTCTTTATATTTAGCAGCCTGTCTTGTTTGGTCAATTGAATTTTACAAGCTCCAAGTTCCCTTTTTTGTAACATCCTATGTTCAAGCTACTGACCTTCAGCATGTTACCTGCATCTGTGCTTTCCAAGCTTCATCCAGAAAATATTTATAATTAAGTTCTTAAGTCAAGCCAGCCTCTGCAAACTGTTGGGCTGTAAACACTATAAACAAAAATTCTCCTGCCATATTTCAAATAATTTATTGTTTTCCTGGTTAGATTAATACCTTTTCCTCTCTATCATAGGCATCTACGCCAGCAAAACAGAAGTATTTTCTGAAGGCTCCAATAATGTTAACAGCCAAGACATTTAGTGATGTTTAATGAATCCATAAAAGACTTGGTTGTGTTTTAACCCCAGCCAGTCACTAAGTACCATGCAGCTGCTAGCTCACTCCCTCTCTTCATTACTGGGTTGGGAAGGAGAATTGGAAAAAAGATGAAATGCATGAGTTGAGATAAGAGTTTAATAGTTGAAATAAATAAAATGTAATACCATTACTACTACTAATAATAGTAAAAATAACACCACCACCAATAATAACTGCAATGAAAAGGAGAAAGAGAAATAAAACTGAAGAGAAAGTAGTGATGCACAGTAGCACTACTCACCACCTAGTGACCCAGCCCATCTCCAGCAGCTAAGTGCCCCTCCCAGCCAACTCCCCTCAGTTTATGTTCTGTGGTCTGGAATATCCCTTTGACCAGTTCAGGTCAGCTCTCCTGGCCATGCTCCCTCCCTGGTCCTTGTGCAGCTCCTCACTGGCAGAGCACAGGAACCTGAAAAGACCCTGGCTCAGGGGAAGCGCTGCTGAGCTACAACTGAACCATCAGTGTGTTATCAACATCAGTCTCATACCGAATTCAAAACACAGAACTATTGGTGTAGGGTTAGGGTGAGTAGGAAGAAAATTACCTCTATCCCAACTGTAACCACTGTATGTAGCAGTGGCAGTTATATGACAGCTCTGCAAATGGGAGGAATATTTCTTAATGTAGATGGTTATAAATCTTCTAGGTGTCATTGATGATAATTTAGGCAAAGTTTAGGATACAGGTAATAAAATTTAGACTAAAAATTTACACATGGTTCCTGGAATCTCTTTTGTCTTTGCTGCCTTCCAGTAAATAAAGGATTACTGAAGCAGAATATGAAAAATTCAAAATTAAATCTGTCCATAATGCATATTTACTGAAAAATTTAAAAGCTAACAAATCTTTATGCAGAGGTTTTGTTCTTCCCTTTGACTAACAGTGATGTTCTTTCTTAGAGTTTGTTTAGAAAGGCTTAACTTCAGTAGGGGAACAGTAGAGAGAGATTCACAGAAGATTTTTCCTCAGGTGATTTTAATGCCTTTTTTCTATTCAGTTTCCAAAAATTGGAAAACGCAACTTGTAAATGTTTAGTAACAATATGGAAACAAGAATACTTGAGGAAGAAACCTGATACAGCTAAAGTAAAATTAAGAGGATTGGGAAGAACCAAGTACCTTGTCAGAGACGGATGAAAGCTTGTCCTCGAGGTTGTTTTGTTATCTGCAATGGCTGAAGCAACTACATCCACAGGAAGTAAGGAATGCTTGAAAACAGCACTACTCCGTCAGTGCAGTTTTTTATCTGAGGAGATTCTCCCTGTCATGTTGTTCGTGTGAAATGCCACAGGGTACTTTTTTCTGGTGTGAATTTTGTACTCGACATGAAACTTGTTTCTGCTGAGCTTAGGCATTGGAAGGTACTGTGCTGTGCATGTGCCCTCAGTGGTGGCAGCAGCACTCCCTAATGACTGAATTGAATAAAACTGCTGCTTCACAGACATTTATTTCAGAAGAGCTAATGCCCTATAAAGACATAAAAGCCATATGAGGCTGTTCCATGGTAACTTGTTTGAGCGGCACTGTGACTTCCTGAATGGAGGTGGTTCTTCAGCAGCATTTGTCCGTTGTATTCTGCTAACATGTTTTTTTGCATTTCAATTCACCTGTGAAAAGCTCAATATCACATAGAGATGTTACCATTATTATGTTGCATTTTGTTTCTAAAATGGATGCACACCAATAATGGGTGAAATATTTCTTTTGTGCTTTTTACTGCCAATGAGGAAGCTATATCTTACACAGTTATCAATCAGAGCAAGTGCTATAGCATCACAACTAATATTTCAGTCCCTTACACCTAAAGACAGGTGTAGACAGAACTATTTTTTTTTTTCACTACTCTAGTGACTTGTTGATGTACCTCCCCAACAGAGTGAAAATATTCCTCTGAGGCTCCAGCTAAGCTGGAAAAATAAAAGCAATTCATGTCTCTTGTAGAGTGAATGTATTTAAAGATGGAAGAAAGATGGATGAATTTACTTGTGAAGTCTAATGTATGTGTCCTTGTCTCTTATATCACTTGCTAGTGTAAGACTTAGTCAGCCATAAACCGGCTATAAATACATAGTATATATATATTTAAATCTGGTAGGAAAAAAGTGAGGCATTTTTTCTTCTTAGCAGAGAGAATTATTTCATCTAGTTGTAGTACAGATTTGTACACTTCAGAAATTCCCAATTTATTGGGACTAGACATACACACACACAACCTACTTGTTTGTAGTGTTGTATAGAGATAGGCTAATGTGGAGTTGTAAACAATTGTCAAGTCAGTGAATTTTTAAATAGTTTTTAAATAAATGAGACCAAGGATTTTTTAACAGAGCAGCTTCTGAAACACTGAAGTGTACCATGCTATCCTTAATTTAATATAACCTTGCATATAAAGGACTATAATACAGATATCAATGTCATAGTAGTTTGCTATACTGGTATTTTCATGAGACAGCACAATGCTGCTTAGAAATGTCTGGATGCTTCAGTCGTTGAAACCTTCCGAGGTCTTGGTTCTCCAGGAAGCCTGTCAGTAACTTTATTTAAAATTAGCAATTTAATCTTTTGTGTGTGTTTTGTGTGTAAAAACATCACACTATAACTTCCTAGTCAGAGGTGTAATGATTTTACCTGATCCAGATTCCTTCCCAAATTAGTAATCATGACACTAATGACTGTTGCTCTTTGCGTACTTGGTTATGTACTCATTTGTTTTATTACAAGGGGACAAGTCCAAACAGAACTCTTCTGGTATCATCTTGTCACTCTGGTTTGTAGTTTCCCTTTTCCTCAGAATTTATTTTTTTTTTATTCTGGATAATTGACATTCCTGTCTTTTCATTCTTTGGTGAGACATTTAATGAAAATAAAATGTAAAGTATTTGTATTAATATTTTAAATCTCTTTTGTTATGTTACCTGTAATTAAACATAGGCATGGGGATGAATCACTGGGCATTTCTCTTGTAAGTTCCCACATAGATACTGCTCCAAAATCCAAGAGTTTTGACCACCACCTGTAAAAAGATTGCTTATCCCACCTCAACCTTGTCATTGTCAGGTTTTAGCTCTGTTTGTCAGAAGGGAACTTGTTATTTCTTTCTACTTTAATAAATATCTTCGACCATCAACTTGCTGATATCCAACTACATGTGGATGAACGTGTTTCTTTTGAAAAATAGATAAGAAAAGCAAAATATGGCTGTTGGCTTATGTTCATTTTAGGGTGATCCAAGGCACCATTAGAACATTTTTAGAGGTGCTGAAGAAAAATGTTGAAGATTTTAATTATTCATTTCCATCTGTTGGCATCTATGTTAAAATTCTTATTATCTGTAAGTTAAAATAATGACACTATAATGAACTTTTCCATAAAAGATTGCAATGAATAAGATTATAATAGACTACAATTAAGACTAAAATGAATTTTTAAAAGTATGTAAATTGCTGTCCTTACTATGAATATAATTTGCTGCCTGTCTTGATTCCAATAAATAATCTGCAATTGTTATTAATTTATACACTCTGGGAGAAGAAGGCATAGACAAGAGCCCTGCAGAGAAAGACTTGGGTTTTCTCATGGATGATAAGCTAAACATGAGTACTCCCAGCCCAGAAAGCCAACTGCATCCTGGGCTGCATAAAAAGCAGTATGGCTAGCAGGGCAAGGGAGATGATTCTCCCCCCCTTACTCTGCCCTACCTGTAGCACTGTGTCCAGCTTGTGTGTCCAGCACAAAAAAGACACGGGCCTCATAGAGTGGGTGTGGAGGAGGCCATGAAGATGATGAGAGCACTGGAGCACATGTTCTATTAAGATAGGCTAAGAGACCTGGCACTGTTCAGCCAGGAGAAGAGAAGGCTCTGGGGAGACTTTATAGCAACCTTATAGTACTTGAAGGAGGCTTATAGAATGGAGGGAGAGGGACTTTTTGCTCGGTCAGACAGAGACAGGACAAGGAGCAAGAGCTCAAAAACTGAAAGAGGGCACGTTTAGATTAGATGTTAGGAAGAAATCCTTTACTGTGAGGGTGGTGAGGCTCTGGAACGGTTTGCCCAGAGATGTTGCAGATGCCTCATCCCTGGAAATGTTCAAAGCCAGATTGCGTGGGGCACCGAGTAACCTGGTTCAGAGAGTGGCATTCCCGCCCATGCCCCTTCCAAATTAAGGCATCTATGATTCCATGAACTTAGAGACTCAGTTCAACTGTATATGTTCTGGGGTGCCTTAAGTTGTATGCTTCAGCTGGTACTTCAGATTGACTTAATTTAAATGTTTTCTGCATTTAAAATATTTCATTATGTAGCTTTTGGTTTAATGTCTTACATCATGATATAATTTTGTTGATATCCTGTCCCTCTCTTTAAAAGAACAAAGTTTTGTTTACCTTTTGATGCATTTGATCTAAAACAGGCATTTACTACTAAGTGTTTGGGTGGAAAAACTAAGACATCGACTTAAGTCTCTGAGAAGTAAGACTACTTGGCATTCCTATTTATAGGGATAATTTATGAACATTATTGCTTCAGTTGAAATTTAGAGTGTTTTTGGTGAAAGATATATTTTTAAGTTGCAGAAAGAGTTTTGTGTTCTGAATAACTTGCTGAATGAAATAATTTATTTGCTGTGAGGAAACAAATATGAATGAATTGATAAATATCTTGATTTATAATCATCTCTTCTTCTAAGGCCAGACTTGTTTGCTTTGTTGGGTCATCCTAAAACCTGTGAGTAATTTCATGTACTGTAATCTGAATACCAAAGTTACCCCAAATCATTCTTAAAATACATGTGGATGTTGCTGAGTTTTTTAGGACTGAGTAGTAGTAACTTGCCTTTTGGGGAGATTGTGTCTCCTAAAACACAGCTTTTCATCACTTTTTTAAAAAATGAGAATTAACCTTACTAGGAAATATGAGTAGGTACACAAGTAAAAGAACTAGTGACACACATGACACTTCTCAAGGACATAGCAGATGACTTTGCTAGAGACAAGGTTAGATGCCTTGTTTATTTTGCCTGAAGATAGTGCTTGAGCAAAGGAATTATGACCCTCTTGATCTTTGTCTGTGAAGCACTTGTGAACACTCAAACTCTTAGCCACAGTGTTCTCACCCATCATCAGTATGTTTTCTAGATAAACAGTGCCTAAACATCATATTGATCACTGACTTTATTTTTAAATTCAGTCCTGAGGAATTTCCCATAATTTCCCACCCCAAATACCATTTGAATTTTCTTCTAGAGTTAATCTTCAACTACCTTTGGAGAAGAGATTTAATTTCATATTAATACGAAACAAGTGGAGCGGTCTTGTTCAAGTGTGTCCCTGCAGGCAACCCCCGTAGTACCACTCCTAGTCTGCTGGACTCTGATGCCTTGGACTACAGTCAACTGCATGTTGTGACCATGTCAGAAGGAGCAAAAATAGTACCTAAGTATGCAGGACCCTTTTGCTTTCCTGCTCCAGCAGATATGCAGTCTGACTCCATGTTGAGGCTCAAAACAACTAGTTTGCGATCAAAGCTAAGCTTGGAGGATTTGTTTGTGGACAGGAATAAACTGGATCTTAAAAATACCCAAGATGTACCTGCTAAAAGCTGGTCTGATCTCTTAAGTTCAGTTAACTGAGCTGTTATATTGAGATATCAAAGAAAAAGCTTTTAATCTTCTGAAAGCCAAATTTATCAAATGGGAGCTGGAATATTCCATGCAGACTTTGTTCTTGCGAGAAAGAATTTGCTTACTGCCAACTCAGTGTCTTGGACTTAGTTACCCTTAGTCCCAAAAACTATTCTGTGGACCTTTTGAAGGCCTGGCAAGGGCCTTCCTGCCAGTTCAACAGATTGTTCCTTTCTCTGCATGAATTGCAGCTTCCAGATCTGTACTCTATCTCTGGACTTGTTGCACCCCATCACCTCTTTGGCCATCTGTCTCACTAGCATACACAGAGGAAGGAATGCCTCTCCTTCTTTTACTACCTGTCTCATCAAGTTTTTATAATGGATTTTAACAGTGTTATGCACAAAATAAAAGTACCAAAATCAAAACCAAGCACTTTTCATCACATTTCCTCCATCTTCTTTTGAGGAGTGCATTTCTATCCAGGCTACCAGTTTATTATTGATTTCTGCCCTGCAATCACTCCACATTTTGGTAATTGAAATTGCTCCTGCAGACATTAAAAAACCTGAAGAATGTTCCATAACTAGGATTTCTACTGGGATTTCTACTGTTATGCAGTGTAAGATGCAGTGCGTCAAAGTGAGCTAGAAACAAACAGATCTTAACAGATATATTTAAAACAATTCAAACAAAGTTGAAGTAAAGAGTACTCAAATGCAAAATTAAAACAGCATATCCCAAGGTGCTCAACCACATAATTCAGCCCATACAATGGATTGAGTGAGTCTTGGCTGTGATTGACATTTTGCAGACATTTGATCTTAGATGATGCTTATCATGAACTAAGTATTGAACATCTTTTTCATCTGCTAAAGAGAAAAGTCCCCTTCCTTTCATCTTCTCTCACTCATCTTTGCAATATGTGCAGAGCAATTCTTTCCCCTTTCAAACTTGAGATGATAGTAAGTAGTGAGATATTACCTTGAGGCTTTTTCTTTATTTTCCCACTGTTAATTCTTAAGCAGTCCACATTTTGTATAAATTTCAAAAAAGTTTTTGCCTTTCTACAACAAAGTGAGACGACTTCAGAACAAGCTCATCATATTTCAGTTTGAATGAAGTCAAAGCATGATGGAGCAAACCAATGCCAGGATGCAAATAATAGTATTTCCTGTAATATGGAAATAATAAAGCAATGTGAAATCATCCTACCTTAACCATTAAAAAAAAGATAAATAAAAAGAATAAATATAGCTTCAGTGTTCATTAGCAATCAGTGTAAACAGGACTTCTTTTGCTTTAAAATATTTTTGTGGTTTGAGTGGTTTTGTTTTTTATTTTAAATAATTAGGCACATACCAGTGAAATCTTCTGTCTGAACATCTGTCTAATAACTCTTACGCTTTAGGAAGTTGTTGATTTTTTAACTGCTTTTTCCTTTTAACTTCATTTGAAGTAGAAGCTATGTACTATACAATAAGGAATTGCCTGCAACGAATCAAATTTTTGAGACTGACTTGTTAGAGGATTCTTGAACCAAGATGATACCAAGGCATTGGTAATACTAAAAATGCACTAACTCAATCTATTTAATCAAAAGTTAAATTATTTATAATTTATGCGAGGAGGAAAATAAATACAAATAAAATAAACTTAAAATGGACCCTCTAACTGCTGTACAAACTCTTGCATCATCCACTACACTTTAGTGTTGTACCGTCACTAGACTTGAACAGGAATTTTTCAATGAAACTGGAAGATTATGTGGGAAATTAATTCTGCTTCAGCTAGCTTCAGGGTAATTTTCCTAACTCAAAGGGAAGAGTGAGACTTGTCCCAGAATTGACAGTACTCATGCAGTCATTTCCTGTAGATGTGGAAAAACTAGCTTGAAGTGTAAGATTTTGGGCACTGCAATACAAGCCTTATATGAATGTCATAGTTACTTTATCAGTCACTGTTTCAGAGCACAGTGCTTGTGTGAGACCAGATGCAGTGCTGCATTCTGTCTGACAATCGTAGACACCTAGAGAAATAATGAAACAGGCAGATGCTGATGATACAATACAATCTCAGGTCCAGTGATTTCCTGAGATGAATGTTGTTTATTTGTTATTAGTAGATTCTGAAGATGTTTTTTCATAGAGGACTTGTCTGATCTCTTTTGAGCTCACATAAACAGCTATCATGTTCTTGGGCAAGGTGCTCCATGAGTCTATTAGCCATGGCATGAAGAAACACTCTGTATGTGTGTGTAAATATCTCAGTTTAATTTGTTCTTTTGTTATCTTTGCCTTTTGTTTTAAAATTGAAAAAATGTTACATTTCAGGGCTGGAAATGGAGAGATTCAAAATGCATTTTTTCTGCCCACAGAAATGGCTTCCTGCCAAACACTGATTAACATTATATTACAGACTGATGAAAATCATGGAGGTAGAAGTCCACTTCATACAACTGCTCCAAGTGTTATCTCTATGAATGTTCTAGCTTAGAAAGACTAGTAAAAATGTGCAGTTTTGGATTCTGTTTATAACAGATGCTTGAACAACATAACTCATAGATGGTGTAGGCTTTATAGTGATGTAAATATTGTAACATTTTCTTATACAACTGCAGGATGTCTGTTACTCAAAATGTCCACTGATAGTTTTCAAAACTTATGGTGGAAGACATTCATAATTTTGTACACTTGAAATACCGCTATTTCAACAACTGAAGCTACTGCCAAAACCTGTTCCAAAATGAAGGAACAAAACAAATTTTATTTATCCTTCTGTTACAGCCTGAAGGAAAAAGGCTCAGAACACAAGGAGCTGTAATGCTGCAGTAAAACACTAGTTAGGGTCTTAAAGAGAGCAGCAGAAAAAATGGTCATAATACTAGCTAGTTTCTCTATATTAGTAAAGCATATGGAATTGGGACTCCTTAGTCATCCAAATTAAACTAGACTCTACAAAGAATCTATGTACAAAGAATTTTTCTTTTCATGCAGATGATAATATTGGGAAATGCATATTCGTCCACATAGATTTTGTGCAGAAAAGAAGATATTTCAATGAGTTTCCTGCCTTAACATGAAAATTGCTATTTTTTTTTTTAACGAAAGAGGGATTAGCGCTTTTTTTTCAAAGCAGAAGTTAATGAAAATATTAAAACTATTTTCAAAATATTTTTCTATTTTCCTCTATTACTGGCAGATAACTTGTTTGGATGAAATTTCAGTGAAGTCAGTGGCAGTGATGGAACAGGTTGGTGGCTGAAATAACGTAAAGTCATCTAATTATGGTAAGAGAAGTGTAATCTTTTAACTAGCTTTACATATACCAAAACAAATTAATATTAATAGAGAATAAAGATTCACTTGCAACATAACACATCTAATTTTTATTGAGCATGATCTGTGAAAGACACCTGAATGTAACACTACACAGGCAGCATTTGTACTATAGAAGTACCTGGGATTAAGAAAATGGGAGAAATATTAGCTCTGGGCTAAAAAAAAAAAAGGCTCCCTGGTAGCCCTCATATTTATTAATGGAGAAGAACAGCACGTTTGTATTTTAATACATTACATAAAAGCAGGATTTTGTCTTTTTAAGACTTACACATGTAAAAGAAAAAAAACCCAAACAACCTCCACTCTATGCCTGAATTCTCACATTCAAACTTCCATTCATGGAATTCTAGTTACAGGTAGATGAAAGAGACAGCTGTAAATTTCATAAACCACTAAAATATTCCAATCCATGAGAGTTGGAAAAATTAAGTAAGCTCTCCAGTCCCCAGAATTTCTACTTGTGCTCATTTGCAGTGAGCACATGAAGTGGATCAAGACAGTGTTTTAATAAAGAAAGCAAGCAAAAGAACAGTGGAAAAGTATATATGCTAAAATACAATAATTGATTTCAAAATTAGTAACAACTGCTCCAGTGCTGTTAGAAGTCTTTCATGTTTTTTCTTCTTGCTGTTTCAGGCTGGGTATTTTTGCCTTTGCAATGAGATAAGAGCTAGGCTAGCCAGTTGTTTCAACATCTTTGTGTGGACTCACTCAAACTTTGTGATTAAGAGGCATAGGGACTTGCTCTCCTTCAGACTGCTGGCACAAGGCCTCATGTAGACAGCATGCCTTCATACATTGAGGCTTCATTTTTGTGTCCTCTGCATGGCAACCAGCCTGCACTGAGTTAGAGCTCCTGCACCCTGGCACTTATGCTTTGGATTCTGTTAAATCAGGATTAGAAAACCTTGAACCTGCAAGTTCACAGGTGTCTGCCCCTTCTCTTTTTAGAGTTACCTCAAGCCGGCTTCCCAGCATTTACTGCAGCTGAGCTACTGTATGAACAGGACCCAGAACTTCTTGCCCTCCTTCCACAGTCCAGACCTAAAGTGATACTGACTCATTGTTACCATGAACTTAGTGTGTGGAAAAACCCTCACAATTCATAGGTATTGTGGTTTATGAGTGGTATTCTCCAATAGAATGCTGCCACTAAACCCTGTGGAAGCTGGAGAGGAGAACTGGAGGCACAAAAGACAAAGGTCATGGACTGAGAAGACAATAATTTACTGGAAACAGCAATGAGATAAGAAGGTGAACAGTAACAGCAACAATGCTAATGACAGACGGTACAAGAAAGGAACAATTCGTGTGGAAACCCCCCCAACAATAGACAATACTGGATGGCTCCATCTTCCGCTATGGGACTGGGACTGAAAACACTTCTCCCCAGAAGACACCCCCTTCTCCTGCCCCTGGTGATGACACAAGGTAGTATAGAACAGCCTCCAGGTCCTAGCCATGTCCCCTCCTGCCCACTGCAAAAATTAACCCTGTCCTGGCTGGAACCAGGACAATAGGCTTTCTTCTTGAGGAGATATAAAGTGGCCAGCTGGTGATGCTAAATAACAGGAACATCCTGAGCACTGCTGATTGCTAAAATGATGGTAATTGCAGTGTGAGCAGAGAACTGCCAGATGAGATCCAGACGGATGGCAAGTGGTGATGGTGATGTAGATGGACTTACAAAAGGCAGGAACAGAACAAAATCTTTTGCTAGTACAAATGTTCTGATCGTTCCACTTGAATTTCTCTTTTAATTTTTGGATGGCAAACACACTACATAATACCATTGTTTTTTCTTGAAAGAAATTAGTATTGTAAGCAGTTTTTGCCAAGCCTGTTAAACAACTAGAAAACACTTGATAAGCCTGGTTCTGCTTGGAAATCTCAGAGGTCTGCAGAAGTGCCATGTTTCTTTGAATCTCTTGGATTCAATTGTCCTTGTCAAAAAATTGTCCTTACCCGATGGAATGTCCCAGCACTAGTTTGTAACTTGCACGGTATTTTTGACATCATCAATCAGTCCTGGTGCTTGTGCATTGTGACCAGAAAAACACCAGATCTACACACTGCAGTGTCTGAGACATCTTAATGCCTGGAGGACAGAGAGTACACTTGTGATATGATTGTCCTGATAATTTCCTTTGCTCTATGCAGCTGGAGGAGCATTGATAAGTGCTCTGAAATCTCTAAGCCTCTCTGATAAACTTGTCTTGTAGCTGAACTCTCCTATATTGTATCATGTGGTGAGGATGCATGAGTAATCACTAATTAATCTTATCATAAGAAATTTTTAGTGCTCTCATCTGGCACTATCTCACAGCTTGCTAGGGTAGTTTCCTGAAGGTAGAATGTCTTTTGCTCACACTTATGATTTGACTTTTGACATCTATCCCAAGAAATGGCAAAGCATTTCAGAGATTTTCTTGGTGAATTCAGCAATGGAAGAGGAAGAAAGGTTACTTTCCTAGGTCAATGGTAAAGACAGTTTCTGAGATAAATGAGTGTTCAACTGCAAAAGGCTGGACCTTTGCAGCTCTTTCTGGCAGCTGATGGATCATGTACTTTTGAGTGTAACTCAATGTTCTTTTTGGATACATCCTCTTTGAGAACTAAGTGACCTTGTTGTTCAGTGTTATTCTAAACTTAGTGTAATTTGTTCTGTCATTAATTTTCTGTTATGTTGTAACAGACTTGCTGGAAAATGTTAGTTTTCAGGAGTAAGGCAGGCTTCCATTAATTTGAAAATACACAGTCCATTTTTCATATTTATACTTCAAATTATGGAAATGTCTACCTTAGATTATTTTAAAATGATTCAATATAAATTTTTCCCAAGCCTTAAACACAGAAAATTTGTCTGGTTTTCATCACTGAATTGTGGAATTCTGGTAGCAAAGGGGCTGAAATAGTTTTATTGACACAGAGCAGAATTAAACTTGGGGAATGTAAGAAACTGCTGCCCGTTGCTTGGGGTTACTAGGAAGAACTGCAGGTGGCTTTCATTTAGTAAAGTGAGTCATTTGCTCTTAATCATAACTAATAGAAATTAACAGATGAATGAAGTATTTTCAGAAACATGCAGTGTGTTAGTGAGATACAGTTTGAAAGAACTCCTCCTTGTTGTTGTATTAACATTCATAGAAGTAATAATACAATTTTCATTTTCAAATGCCAGTAATTATTTTTTATCCACTTATCATGACAGTGTTACAAATACAATTAAAGAGTTGACTTTTGTAAGAGATCCTAAGAGTGAGTTAATTGTTAAATGTTAATTGTTATGTCTTAAGTTATAAGCTGGACGTGTGACTGTTGCCAAGAGGAGTGTTGTTACTGTTACTAAGGGGAGTGGGTTTTACCTGTTGCTGAGGGGAGTGTTCTTACTAAGAAGTTAAAGGTTGAGTTCTGTTACATTTGAAACTCAAGAGGGCGGAGGGAGCACTGCCACTGGACAATGACAAGCAAATGAAGAAAACCCTGGAAACAGCGAGCCAATAAAATGACCAAGAAGGCGGGGCTGGGGAGGCGATAAAACCTGTATCCCCAAGCCAGAAGGTGTGCCTGTGGCTATACCCTGTCTGTAGCGGAGCACCCAGCGCTGTAGCCCTCTGCTTTGGTGGTTGATTTTTACCAGTTGTCCCCTATTGTTGTTTAAATAAACAGTTAAAGTTTTCTATCTGAAGAGCTCATTTCTCTCAACAGACGGTGAGATACTTTTGGCTTTCAACCGGTGAACATGATTTTGACAAGACTGAATTTTTTAAGGGAGGAAAAAAATTGTCTTTTGATATATGCTGGATTTTGATAAAATAATTTAGTCTGGAATAAAGAATGTTGTTTGGTTTATCAGAAATTGATGCATGTCTTCCTGCTTGGAAGCAATGAAATTTTCTTGTTATGTAAGTAGAAGATTGGTGTTATGTAAATAGAAGATTGGACCTGGAATAGATTTCCCAATGCTCAGGCTTTGAGTCTCAGATAATGCAGAAGAGTTTAATTAGGTCACTGCAACCATGGTTTGGGAAGCTTCAGAATCCATATTCTGCTTAAACTAGATCTCTTTGAAACACAGATGGTTTTATGCTATTGTAAGAGTATTTAAGCAATAAAATTTTAAGTTAGTTTTCTCCAGTCATGATCTACTGGCATAAGAACAAATTGTGGAGAGAGGAAATATCCCTTATAATACAAAACTCATATGGTTAAAAAAACCCAAACCAACAGACTGGCATTCAAAGTGAACTTGTTTAATTCATTCTGAGGCTCCACAAATTATCTATTTTACTATATTTGTCCTTCTTATAGAATTCTGGTCTTATTACCATAGGAATACTATAACAGTGTTTTAAATTTATGCCATTTAAATACAATATACGAATCTGTACATTGATGTCAAAAATAGTGTGTTTATCAAAACTATCTAGAGAATTAAACAATTAGTGAGGGATATTTGAAATATGAATAATTTTAATTAGGCTACAAAATTGCAAATGATACTGAATGGAGAATATTAAAGGTAGACTACAACTTCAGCATCATGCACATAATCTGAATTCATGAATAGTTCTTGAAAGATTTAGATCAAATTTTGGGATTGATAAAAAGCAATGATGGAGCTGTGGAGGATAAGTAGAAAATGTGAGGAAAATGTGGCATAAGTTGTGTTGAAAAAGACGGCTTTTTATCATGCTCTGATAAAAGAGCTGTATTGCTTTTCTTTCAGATTTAAAAATGTGGCGGAGCTAATATGTCTGGGGACTATGCCCAGTGCAGGCAGCTCGGTGACCAGCTGCAGTGCAAGTTGTAGGTTGTGCCCTGGGTGGGGAGAAATGACTGGAGCCGTGACCTGCCACCAACCTTTTGCCTAACAAAGGACACAAAGACCTCTGGGGCTGTATGGCCAGTCACCCAGAGACTCTGTAGAACCCAAATAAAGAAGAAGATCCCAGGCCCAAAATTGCTGTTGGAACATAAGGCACATTTAAGGGACATGAAGTATGTGTGAGGAATGTGTGCTCAGACTGCAAGGAGGCACCCAGCCTGACTTATAATCATGCTGCTGCACCACACTTAAATTCCAGACCTCTGTGACTCTGCTACAGGAAATCTGAGACTGAACCAGTGAGGGAAACTTGTCTGACTGTGTGTAGTGGGAACCAAGCAGGGCACTGGAGCTGTTCACTGGAGCTGCCCACTGCAAAGGAGCTTGAGTTTCAGCAGTAAGTCTGGGGTGGTGCAAGTAGGACTCCAAGAATAGGTCCCAAATGGGCAGTCAGGAAAGTTGCCCTAAGATCACTGAAGCCTAAGTGGTATGGTGCCACAAGACAGATCACTAACTGGGCTGGTGACAGTGAATTTTCTATTACAGCTATGACCATGGCAGGTCATGGTGTCTTGCCTTGGGCTCAGGTTCATGCTCCTGACCCTCCAGAGCTCAACCTGTAGCTCACACTGCAGCTGCCGGCACTGAATGTATTCTTTGACGCCTTTGACATGGATTTGGTGTTCAGCCTGTCAGCTCAGCACCTATGAGAAGCAAAGTTTATCCAGCTGTCCAAAACCAAAATGGAACAAAATGTCAATTTATTAATGATGCTGACTTATTCAATACAAACCCTACTATTTGGGAGCTTCTTTTCCTGCAGAACACCTTGCTAAACCAAGATCTTGGAAATTAAGCTGTAAGTTAATAGTCTTTCTGTTTCCTGGATGCTTGCTGAGGGAAGCTGTCTTGAAAAAGTGTGGAAAGCAGTTTTCAGAGTCCTGTTGCTGATCTAATGTATTTTTCTTTTGAAATATGAAAAGCAGAAATAATTTCTTCCAGGTTTCTCATCAAAAAGAACACTGTTTCTGAGCAGGTTGTCCTTTTGACTGCAGCTGAAGGATGTTTTCGTGTATTATGTAGGAAAATATTTAGCTTTAATCAGCCGCTTGAAAATTTCAATGGAACTTTTTTTTTTACACTTTTAATTTTTTCTTTTTAAAATTTTGTCGGTACTTCATGTTTTCCACTTATTCATGAGCTGTCTCAGGACTGTCCTAAAATATGTAACAGTGCTGCTGCATACATTGTATTACATTCTACTTCTATTAATGGATAGTAATTGTATGTGATCTGTTAAAAGTCATAGAACTAGGCTTTTGCTGAAAATGTTTCTTCTGCTTTTATGGATTTTTACATTTGTGCATCAAATACCTCATAGTGTATGTAGTAATGATTTCAAAAATATTACGTGCATGAGAAACTCTACATGTATCTGTTCTTAGAACATTTCTCATTTGTATGGAACAGAGAAATACTTATTTAATTTAAAAAGAATCTGTTATCCTAGTGTAGAAGCACCCAGAAGAACACTCTGGTCCTTTTTATATACAGATGAATAGAAGTGTGGTAATTCATTAGCTCCGCCAGTTTTTTTGGGTTTATTTGTTTTTTTCTTTTTTTCTCTTCTGAGGTAAAATGAAGGGCAATTTTTTTCTGCTGCAGAAAGCTGTTTAAAGTCACTAATTGCTTGAATAATGTATATCATTTTTATGCTGTTACCTAAAATTTAAATAACATGATCACTTCTCAGGCATGAAGTTTTTCTAGGAAGTAAAGTGAGTTATCATTTGAGGAGGAGCATGAGAAGGCAGGGATGGTGTAGCAGTAAGCAGGCTGCAGTCTTTGGGTGAAGGTAGGAACAAGTGGTGGTTCAAAGACCAGAGTGGAGACCAGTGAGGTGAGAATGTGGGAAGAGGAAAGAGCACTATGAGCAGTTTTGGGAACTGCTGCTCTAAGCTGTAGTGTGGCCCCTGTAAATCAAACTGTGTCAAGGCCCTGAGCTGTCACAGAATCACAGAATGAACTAGGCTGGAAAAGACCTTTGAGATCATCTAGTCCAACCTATGACCTAACACCTCCTCATCAACTAAACCAAGTACCATGTCCAGTCTTTTTTTAAACACCTCCAGGGACGGTGACTCCACCACCTCCCTGGGCAGACAANTTTGAGGAGGAGCATGAGAAGGCAGGGATGGTGTAGCAGTAAGCAGGCTGCAGTCTTTGGGTGAAGGTAGGAACAAGTGGTGGTTCAAAGACCAGAGTGGAGACCAGTGAGGTGAGAATGTGGGAAGAGGAAAGAGCACTATGAGCAGTTTTGGGAACTGCTGCTCTAAGCTGTAGTGTGGCCCCTGTAAATCAAACTGTGTCAAGGCCCTGAGCTGTCACAGAATCACAGAATGAACTAGGCTGGAAAAGACCTTTGAGATCATCTAGTCCAACCTATGACCTAACACCTCCTCATCAACTAAACCAAGTACCATGTCCAGTCTTTTTTTAAACACCTCCAGGGACGGTGACTCCACCACCTCCCTGGGCAGACAATTCCAGTGTGCAATCACTCTTTCTGTAAAGTATTTCTTCCTAACATCTAACCTAAACTTCCCTTGGTGCAGCTTAAGACTGTGTCCTCCCGTTCTGTCAGTTGTTGCCTGGGAGAAGAGATTGACCCCCACATGTTTACAGCCTCCTTTCAAGTAGTTGTAGAGAGTGATAAAGTCACTCCTGAGTCTTCTTTTTCAGCCTAATCATCCCTCATATGTATCATTACACATATGCTGAATTTAGAATTGCAGGCAAGAGTGTAAAAAGATGGTGTTTCAGACATGCTGTCTCTAGGGCAGCATCAGATTATGTGCAATTTTTAATAATGTTAAGTGGGACCGTATATTTTTAATTCAGGAGGATCTGAAATTAGCTGTGACTTTATGGAGTAGAAAGCATCCTTTTTTATGAAGTTTATAAAATTTATAAGACCTGGGAAGCAGATAACAAATGTTCTGAGCCTGAATAGAGAAAATGTCTATGACTAACAAGAGTAGAAAGAACACTTCTAGCTAAGGTTTAAAGGTGATAAGTAAGCCTTGAAACTACTCAAAACTTGGCTCTCTCAACGGGAATTTTACACTGAAATGACATAGCTGCAAAGTGTTTGCTCTGAGAAAAAAATTGTGATGTATGTCTGAACCATGTCATATTTAATTACATAGTTTTGTTTCAGAAGCTCTTTATTTGCATCACAAAGCAGGGCTCTCATGAATCTGTAGCATTTGTGAATTTTATTTACACTACAACAAAAATAGTAGCAAATTACTGCAGCAGAACACAGCTAAAAGGTTAGAGGAGGGCAGATAAGAGAAATGTATCTGCAAAACTCTGCCTGTGGGTTTTTGCTTGACCTAAAGCATGTAACTGCTTCCTCTGACAGAGCAGTAATTTTTTTCCTGTCTTTCAAAAGCTAAGTAGGACATTAGATATATGTTAATTATATTTGTGTAATTTTATAAAATCACAGTGAATTTTGCACCTTGAGAAAAGGCAAGGAATATTTCATTTATTTTGTTGTATGCTGAAATTTCTTGGAAGTTTTCTGCCATAGTGAACCATAGAATCATAAAATATCCTGAGTTGGAAGTGAAACATAGGGAGGATCATTGATGACCACTCCTGGGCCTTCATGGCAAAGCCCCAAGACTCTCACCATATGCCTGAGGGCATTGTCCAAAGAAGTCATCCTTCAGAAAAACTGATTAGCCTTGACTGTGGCTGTGAATACACACCTATTGCTAACAGTAAAACCTCACCTGATGCATTCTAGCATGGTATTTGCTTTTCTCATGACTACTTTACTCTGGTAGCTTATACTTATCCTTGGCTAATCAATACATGCAAATCCATCTCCTCTTCAGTTAGTCCCTGTTGAGAAAGTTACTGTTTGTAAGTCCCTTTATATGAATCTCTTAATAGAAATGGTAGTGTTTCATAAAATTGAACATTCAGCATGCCTTACTCCTCTCGTCAAAGTCCTTTAGTTCTTATACTGCTCCAATCTTTTTATGTGTTATCAGTGATTTCTCACTTGCATGTAATTAGTACTTGCCCATTATTTTGGCAGAGCTGTTAGGGAAAATGGTAGGTAACATCAATCTCAAAACAAGCTACTGGATTATTCAGCTGATGTGATTTTCTCCAGTTTGATACTTTTCTTTCTAGTATATAATTTACTTATAGAGGGTTTATTATTTATTTGTCCTAGAATCCCTTTTCTGATTCTGGTGTTTTTCATTTTCACTAATAAGATCCCATGCTGTGGAGAGGCAAGTACTTCACCATGGGTGGCTTGTTTCACTTGCCTGGAAAGCATATTCTCCTATACTGTACTCCTATACTCCTAGAATTTTAACCTGTGAGAAGCCTCTCATACCATCACTTCCATTTTACTTCACCAGAGTTTGGCTTTTAAACCTTGTAGAGGTCTGAAACTTGTGGGTTTGTCTTGATAAACAGAAAGCTCAAGGGCTTTACAGAATACTTTAATAAAAGTAGCTGTATTTGTAAATCTTAATATACCTTAAAAATTTCTTTTTCATCTTGGCAGCATTCTCACTGGTAGAACCTAAAATTTCTAAAATTTCTGCTGCTTCTGTAAAAATAGTAGTTTTCAAATGTCCCAAACACTGTGAAAAATCTTTGGAAAAAAGGTCTGAAATTCAAACAGCTTGTAAAAGTTGAGCTGCATTTAAATCTTCACTACCACTTTTTAAAAAAGGATGCAATGATGATGAGGATTAACAAGTAATGACACTGTGATTAAAAGAAAAACACCTTTTCTCCTCCAGAAACTGAGCAGCTTGTTCTGCTCAGTACTGTTCTGTCTCAGGATTTTTACCTGATTGTATTCTCTTGCTGCTTGTAGGTCACTGGCTGCAACCTTTTCTTAGGCTGATTTGAGATGTATTACTCTGTCGACCATTCCCTGACATTTTCTTCCTTGTGATGAAATGTGAACCAAGAGAAATTCACAATGGGTTTTACCACTGAAGCTTCTCCTAAAACAGCAGTGTTAAATATCATAATGTAATCGATCTATAGTTAGCCTTTTTAACTGATGGTGCACTTTAATTGGTACAGTAACATGATAATATTCTAATTCTGTATTATATTTATCTCTGGATTTTCAACTCTGATATCCTAAGAGGGGATGACAGGATTTCAGTGCCAGATTTATGAGAAAAAAATAGGTGAAAGAATACCTGCTTTTGGTATCTTTATCCACAGGATTTCACAAATGGAGATAAATGTGAGTATGGACTGCATTTTTCTACTGGGTTTTGGCTTATGGGACTGAGGAGCTAAAGGGCTGAGAGGCTGTGCCAGGGCTGCTAGAATTGGCTGTGCCTGGCCTGAGGCAGCGTGAGCCTCTTCTCTCACTGAGCCAGCAAGTCCTCTGTTCTTGGTGTGCTCTCTCTGTGCTGTTAATTTACCTAGAGTCATTCCGCTGGCCTCAGCACCCTGGGGATGGCTGCGGGTAACAGGGGACCTTAATTATGGGAACTGTATACCACAGTAATGTTGGAGCTTGCAAAGCCATTTGCCTGTCTTTAATGGTCAACAAAGACTTCTTTTTTTGGTGTACCTAATTTCTAGAGTATCATACCTCATGTTTTATTTTGTTTAATTTATCTTATTTATGAATTTCTGTTCTGTAATTAATTGTTCCTTTCATAGGCAATCCTCTGTCAGCAGTTTCTGGTCACTTTAGAACAAGACACCAGGTATGTCACCTACTTGTTGACCCACTGAGATATCAGGAGAACATTATCATCCCTGTCACAGCTATACATGCTTTTCCATCAGGCTTGCATGGTTTACTGATTACTCCAAGAATTAAAAACAGTATTTGGAAAGGAAGACCTGTTCTAAGAATATTTTAACACAGAAACTTTCTGAAGACAGGGATAGTTTTCAGATTCTGTTTCTGTCTTTTATAAATGAATTTGTGCTTTTAGGCTGAAGTTTAAAATAAGGTGCTCTTGTCAGTAAAAGTACTGGGGTTTGGATGTCACTGATAGCAGGCTTAGGGTGATGGATACTAAAAATCTAGAAAATGTTTTCCATGCATGGAAATGCTGCTCCTTACCTGGCATCTGATAGATTCCTACAAAATATACCTTTATACATATGTGGTATACAGTTTGTCCTAAGAAGCATTCAGAAGTATCTATAACCCATTCTTTCCTTTCTGTCTGGCAAATTGTACATACAAAGTCTGGCCTACTGCACAAATGAAATTTGCAATAACTGTGATTTCTCTAACTAGTCAGAGCATTAAATTGCATGCATGTTTGCAGCTGACTTGGGTTATAAGAACAAACTACACTCCTGTTTTTAGTTACAACAAATCAAATAATATAATAGCTTCCTTGTATCATTTTCTCATATGCTTATTTAACCAACACAAGTGAAATTTTTGTAGCTTGGTGTGTTTAAAATTTATCACCAGCTCCAAATATCAGGAGCTGTGTCTAAGAAAAACTGTCTTCCTACATATAGAAAGGGAAGGAGAAAGAACAGGCCATGCGACTTTCTCAGAAGCAGAGAGTTAAGACTATAAAAATCTTACGTGCAGTTAATTGTGGAGAGAATAAACAACCACAAATATTTAATTCTGGATGTTACTCAAAGGGATTCCTGGAAGTGCCTGGAAAAAAAATCAATATCACCTATAAATTAGGGTCAGTAATAAAGGCAAGCCTGGGTATAGTATGAAATCAGTTTTATGCGTGAATGAGCCAAGATTTGGTATCTGCTTTCAGATACTTCCCTTTGCTTCACACACTCAAAGAGATATGCATGGCTTTTACTTCAGGTTTATGGTTATGGACCCTGAAACTCTGGCCAAGGTGTAAACAAATGTGTATCCACATTTATCTCTCTCGTCTTCTTTTTTAACTGCACTATAGGATTGTAGCTATGTTTCAGAATATATATTCAATATATCTGAAAGCCTGGTTCATTTAATGTTTACCAAACAGTCAGACCTAAACTGCATTTTTTTGCCATTTCCCATGAATTTACCATTTCCTTCCTAATTTTTCTTTATCCAGCAGATGGAATATTTCATACTACATAGCTCCTAACAGCAGTTCAGTTTTGAACCTCTAAAGTCTGTATTGAACTTGCAGTAGCACTTTAACATGTTGTAGGAAATGTTTCTACTCCTCAAGGATTTTTTTTCTGTTTACTTGAGTTGCACAACCAGGTTCAATTTGCTGTGTTACTGCAGGCAGACAGACAATTACTGATTTCTGCTGTCAAGAGAATGATGGGTAATCTTTATTGCCCCTGAACTAACAGACCTGCCTTCCCATGCAGTCAGCAGAGAGAAAGCAGAGCCAACTTCTCTCTTCCTCTCTCATGCAAGCTGCATAACATTCTGTCTTGTCATGACCCCCAGATCACTGCTTTTTTTTTATACACTGGAGAGAAAATCCACTGCAAAGACTTATTATGACTTAAAAAATGTGGTCCTGGACAGGCAATTTTCCTGTTAAAGAATAAGAAAATTATGCAGTCTAACACTATTTCAAAATTGAAATAGTTGAGTCTTAGAATTTTGCATAGTCGTTTTATTCCTGTTTTTTAACAAACTTAAAAGGAAAAAATTCTTTTTCCTTAAAAGGAAAAAAACCTTTTGGTCAAACCCTGTTCTGACTGAGCGATCTCTCTTCCCTCACTGTGAGTTATATTGTTTGTGAGAATATAACCCAAAGTGAGTGATTCGAATTATTAGCACTTACAAAAATAGTTTTATTGGGTGTAAATTAACCATTAATTCTGGTTACCATTTATACTGTTGACCTCAGCATTGTGAGGAAACTGGAGAACAGCTTTGCAGAGAAGGAGATGTGGGCCCTGGTGGGTCCTTGAGTTGACTGTGAGCCAATACAGCCCTTGGAGCAAAGATGGCCATACATATCGTCATTGATACTATCTTTCTCAGGGAGAAGAATTCTTGGAGATTAGTGGGGTAGATGAAGAAGGTGTCTTCATCTGTAGATCCTGTAATCCTTTTAATCTACACTAGCACTGCACAGCAAATAAGTATTTTTTGCATCTTACTTGCAGCAATACTGATAAGGTTACAGATCATGCAAAAAATTAAGGCTCATGTATAAATACTCATTTTCTGTTGATTCAAATATATAGTAGAAGGGTCTTATTATCTCTGTCTTTACCCAAGCCTACTTTTCTTCAAGGAGTTTTGATTTAGAGCAGTTTAATATAGCTTTCCTGACACTTTTTCTGCAAGTGGAAAAGGAAGCAGGGCTGCCTTTTGCATTTAGGTCTGGAACCATTTTGGTTTATGTTTTTACAACACCTGCCTCTAAAAAACTTGCTTTCATAAAACAGATTAAACAATCATAGTAAGTGTCAGATGACATGCTATCCTGGATCTTGACTCTAATTTTTTTTTTTATAAATTTTGATTTTTAGAACACTGCCCTAAAACTTTCTGACAAGTCTATCCATAATATAATTTAGATTCCCTAAATTATTCAGGTTTTACTAAAAGTTTTTGGAACCATTATTTTTTATAATTGTCTTATTTTGTGACACCTTATAACAAGTTAAAAATGTCAAGGTCAATTTTTCAGTTTATCATATCCAGTTTCTTTTTTAGAAGCTATACCTCATTCTGGCAATTTCCTTGAACATTTGAACTTTGTACATACAGCATGCAGCAGTTTGGAAAGTGAGGTGCAGCAGCCTGAAAGCCATGGTTAATAAAGTCATCTTCTTAGAATGCCTTCTTTGCATTCTCTTCCATTCAATAACACATCAAATGATCCTTTTGACAAGAATTTTATGAGACTGAAATGAAAAATGCCTATGGTATGTGATTAACCTGAGGGTCAACTTAAATGAGAATTGCTTTTTGCTTAGGTATTTGGAACATAAAGGCATCATAGATTTGTTTTTATAGAGTCCTTACAAAATGAGATATTCATAATAGATAAATGAGCCTTACTAGGTATGCTTCCTGTCTGCTGCTTTTCAAATAACTAAAATGGAAGGAATCCTAATGGATGCATTAACATTAGCTGCTACAACGTTGCTTTGAATAAAATATAAATAGACAATTTTATTATGCAGCTTCTTGAGGGTATTGCCAAAATGTAATTATGAAAGGAAATCTATTTAATACATGGTTTTTAGCAAAACCTAAGGTAAATGGACAAGGTTTTAAGTTTACTCTAGATTAAATTTTGGCCAAATAGCTTTTTGTTGAAGAAATCAAATCTTAAAGTACCTATCCTCATCAGAGAGTAAATTATGAAGGAAAGCACACCCAGGTCTTCTTGAACCCTAAACAGGCTGCTTCGTCTTCCTCTGAGATTAATGAAAAAAAAATAAGACAGCCTGATGTTATGCTAATGTAGTATAATAAACTCCCAGATCTATTCATTCTGATTTTATATTGTGGAAACTATAGCAGATAAGTTTAGAGGAAAGCAGATGCCTCTCTAGTTTACTGTGTGGCATGCAAGAGGAAGATGTTAGGCTTACTATTATGCAATCAAGGAAAGTCTCATTTAGCTGTGTTGATTAGGTCATTACTTAGGAATAAAATAATGAACTGTCTCAGGTGAGTGGTGAGAGGAATACTAAGTGAACAAATTGAAGTGTGGAACATCATTAAGAGTTGTACTAGGAATATGTGAGCAAAGGCATTAAAATTTTCCTGATATAAGAAGAGTTTCTGTGAAACTTCAGGGATGCTGCACTACAAATGCATAAAACTCTGGGGTTTGTTTATTTATCTGAAATATAAGGAGTCCTCCACAATTCTTGGACTATGTTGAGTATGTTGCCCTTATACTCAAGTGTTAGTCAGAAGATAAGTGGTGTAGGATAAAACAGGAGAAAATGTAGGAGGATGTAGTGGAAGTGTAAAGGTCATAAAAATGTGGAGGGCATTATGGAGATAATGGAGGAACTGTTTGTAAACATGTCTTCAAATGCATATGGCAGGTTGGAATTTGATAATAAGGTTGTAACTGAATGATGCTGATGATATGTGAACAAAAGAAGGGGAATGGGAACTCTGAAGGTCCTTCTCTCTTGGAATTGCTGTAAGTTGTGATGATGGCTGGACATCTTATACCTTGGCTTAGACTGCTAGGGCAATAATTATTTTGAAATGAGGAAATAATTTTTTAATGTATTTTAAAACAAAGTTTATTATTTATAATGTGTTTTTAAAATTAATTTCCTTTTTTGTGATATACTCTTACTGTTAAATTGAAAATTTCTGAACTTGGCACATGCAGGCACTATTTTAATAATTATAATTACCTGGTTTTGCATAAGAATTGGGATTACTGTAAACCTTGAGTTTTTTCATAACTATGATGATTTCCCTGTAGAATTTTAGACAGTTTTTGGTTTCTCTGTTCCTGATGTAAAAGACAGGGGCAAAACAAAATTGCATTGTAGAGAAGGATGAACATGAGTTCAAATAATTAAATTATCTTTCTTAGGACTCCTTTGTCTCTTTTGTAGATACGAGGTTTTGGGGTTTTTTGTTTAAATGATTGGCATTTCAGCACAGTAATTCCGCATGCAAAGGAGGATCTGCATCTCTGTTCCTGTCAATCATCATCTCATCTAAGTCATGACACAAGTCATAAACAGGTGAATATATAGAGGATTTTCAAATGTAATGCAGAAAACACAAATGTGTCATTTATGTACAACTCTTGGAAGAAATGATGATGATGAACAACAAAGAAAACTTTATACATTTTAAGTGATACTTTTTCTCTGGTCCACTCTGAAATCCCTGAAGTACAGCACTCTAAAATTACTGAGATATTCTACTTAAATTGTTATGTTACATATTTAGTTGTCATGCTGAATTTTCTTAGTTGAAACAATTTTCTTTTGTTAGTCATCATCTGGAAGTGAACTGCAGCCATCAGACTTTATCAGTTGGAAACTAAACAGTAACGCAAACTCAATCACACCTTTAACTTTTTTCTTTGAACTAGTGTGTTGGTTTGCCCTGGCCTGGTTTCTGGTAGCAGGGGGGTCACAGAGGTGGCTTCTGTGAGAAGCTGCTGGAAGCTTCCACCATGTCCAGAAGAGGCAATGGCTGATGGCTCTGGAGATGGACATGCTGCTGGCCAGGACTGGGCCAGTGAGAGAGGTTCGTAACGCCTCTGTGATGACAGATTTAAGAAGGAAATAAAAAAAGTCACAGGGTTTTCACTTCAGGTTAGAGAGAAGGAGGAGGTGAGAACATGTGAGGGAAAACAACTTGGCAACACCAAGGTCAGTGGAGAAGGAGGGGGAGGAGCTGATTCCTCTGCAGGCCGTGGTGAAGCCCATGGTGAAGCAGCTGTGCCCCTGCAGTCCATGGGTCCACAGGGAGTGCAGAGATCCACCTGCAGACCATGGAGATCCACAGGGAGTGCAGAGATCCACCCACAGCCCATGGAGGAAGTGCCCTGCTGGAGCAGGTGGATGCCTGGGGAGGCTGTGATCCAGTGGGAGACTCAGTGGAGAGAGAGGGCCCTTGCTTCCAGGCTGGAGCAGCCTGTCCTTGGAGGACTGCACCCCATGGAAGGAGAGACCCACGTTGCAGCAGTTTTGGGAGGACTGTGTGCCCGTGGGGGAGTTCATGAAGCTGCAGGTGGGGTTTGGCTGCAGCTCGTGAGCGTGGACCCACGCTGGAGATGTTCCTGGAGAACTCTCTCCTGTGGGAGGGACCCCACAGCCTCACAGGGGAAGGACTCCTCTCCCAGAGCAGTGGAAGAAAATCTTGGTGATGAACTGACCCCATGCCCCATCTCCCTGCACTATCGGTGGGAAGGAGAGAGGGGCTGAGGGTGGTGGTGTGGGGGAAGGTATTCTAAGGGCTTATTTTACTTCTCATTATCCTCCTCTGATTCTGTTAGCAATAAATTTCACTTTGCAACTTAAGTTGAGCCTGCTTTGCCCTTGAAGCATTTCTCCTGGTGCTTATCTCACTCATGAGACATTTGTTAATTTTTTTTCCTTCTCCCTCCTCTGCCCAGCTGCGACAGGGAAGGGCAAGCGAGCGGCTCTCGAGGTGCCTGGCATTTGGGCCAGTGTCAAACCATGACGATTAGTACACAGACCTATACGAAAAGGAGAGAGTGGAAAAATAGCTCATTTTCAAGAGAGAACTGGAGCTCTAAACTTTGTGCCATAGTCTTGTTGCACTGAATCACTCATCTTTGAACACAGGCAACTGTGAAAGCACTAATATCACTGTTATGTCAATCTTGAGAATAAACTGGAAACTTCTGTAGGAGATTAAATCTGACTCTGACCTCTGTCAGTAAAACTGACGGGACCTCATGTTGTTAACTGTGCACAGCTGCAGAGGCCACACCTCCCCATGGTCCTGTTGTATGCCTCTCAGGATATCTGAGTTGACTCCCTTGATAGTATCCTGGGTGAAAAGATGGTGGCCACATCATGAGCTGCTAATGCCTTTTTACCCACAGGGCGGAAAACCTGGGTACAGTTTAATAGCAGCTTATGGGGTAGTTCTGTCAAGGCTTACAGGACCCACAGAGGAAAGGACTTAATCCTCTGTGCTGGTCAGTGGCAGGCCTGGCTGTGCTGCTACCACACGGCTCTATGCTGGTCCCAGTGTGTGGAGATACATGTCAATGTCGGACCCTGGTGTGGTGATGGTTGGCTGTAGTCCATCCCACACCTATCATGCCTCTTTGACTTCAGTAGGAATTTAGCATCAACACCATGAGATCTTGTTATAACATGTTGCATGACAGCAATTTGGGCCAACATTTTACAGATTTTGACCAAGGTGGATGAGCCACCTTCACCTGATCCATAGAGATGTCAGTTATCCCTGAGAAATGTGCAGGTGCTCTAGTAGTGCATCTGTGTTAGTGATTTAATTGCCAATGAGCTGCTCTCTGTTGTTAATTTGCCTTGCATCTTTTCCTGGAGACTTCTGTTATGCCTTTGACCTTGTCGCTTTGGCATTTTATGTGATTACTGTCCTGCTAGAACCAAGACTGACATTTTACTCCATGGCACATTTGTAGATTTCCATGTTCAGGTTGGACAGAGAGCCCTCCAGCAGTGTGCTGGAGGTTTGCTGTTGTGTGCTGCACCGTGCTGCTGAGGCCACTGGGGTATCTGCCCAGGGCCAGCAATTTATGTGCCACTAGAGTGCCAGGACCAACAATTAAGCACCATACACCAATATATGCTGAGTAACACCCAGCTTGAAGTCAACTTGGCAGTATTGGGATCCTCATGGACCCCAACTGACACTGAGCCAACTGTGTCCTTACAGCAAAAAAGGCTAATGGTATACTGGGCTAATGGTATCCTCCTGTTCCTCAGGAGGCTCAGGGACAAGATCCTCCCCATTTCTTCAGCACTGGTGAGGCCACACATGGAGTGTGTTCTGGCCTCCCAGTACAAGAGAGACATGGACATAGTGGAGAGAGTCCAGTGAAGAGTCACAAATATCATGAAGGGACTGGAGCATCCATCTCTCCTATGAGCAAAGGCTGAAAGTATTGGGACCAATCACTTGGAGAAGCAAATGTTTGGTGCTGGTGGGATGTAACTTATCAGGGTGTATAAAACAGAAGAGAGGCTGTAAAAAAATGCTCTCTTCAGTGATGCCCTGTGACAGGACAGGAGGTGATCTGCACAAACTGAAAAACAAGTAGTTCATTCCATCCAAAACATAGCCCCATACTAGCTACTAGAAGATTAACTCTATCTCAGCCAACACCAGCACACCTTGTAGTGTGTGGATTTTCCCCTTTTTGGTGATATTCAAAAGCCATCTGGACATGTTCCTGGGCCACCAAGGCTAGGTGGTCCTTCTTGAACAAAGGGGTTGGACCAGATGGCCTCCAGAGGTCCCTTTCAACCTCAGCTGTCCTGTGATTCTGTGATTTCGCTATCAGCAGAGACACAGTGCGAAGTTATATCCTTTTCTCATTGCACCACACTGGTTAATAATGTAGCTACACCCTTAGAAAATTTGAGCCTCACTGATTTGCTAGAGTCTGCTCAGTGTTGATCCAACTGTTTCTTCTGACTGTGCAGTAACTACAGTGAGTAGTAATAATTGACAGAATATGAGAGATGGATAAATGCAATAAACATGTATAGACAGTATCGCAGGAAAATGATGTCATAATTTCTAGCAGAATATGTTTAACACCACTGGAGAATAAGAATCTAAGTCTCTGAGTAATAACATGTGGATCTCATTTTTATAGGCAGGATTATGCGTCTATAAGCAAATCCAGTTGTGAGGGATTAATACGATATTAAATAGAGGTAAAGTTTTAGCTCTTCTGCAGATATGAGACATCTGGTCTCTCTACTAAGGAGCATTTTATGAATAAAGATTTATGAAAGTTATTTTTAGGTTGTTTCAGGTTCATGATTCATAATGTAGGTTAGAATATGGTAAAGGCAAAGAGAGAGAACTTTT
>VZRX01009463.1:0-52870 GCA_013398075.1 Notiomystis cincta | reverse complement strand
GTATCCTCCTGTTCCTCAGGAGGCTCAGGGACAAGATCCTCCCCATTTCTTCAGCACTGGTGAGGCCACACATGGAGTGTGTTCTGGCCTCCCAGTACAAGAGAGACATGGACATAGTGGAGAGAGTCCAGTGAAGAGTCACAAATATCATGAAGGGACTGGAGCATCCATCTCTCCTATGAGCAAAGGCTGAAAGTATTGGGACCAATCACTTGGAGAAGCAAATGTTTGGTGCTGGTGGGATGTAACTTATCAGGGTGTATAAAACAGAAGAGAGGCTGTAAAAAAATGCTCTCTTCAGTGATGCCCTGTGACAGGACAGGAGGTGATCTGCACAAACTGAAAAACAAGTAGTTCATTCCATCCAAAACATAGCCCCATACTAGCTACTAGAAGATTAACTCTATCTCAGCCAACACCAGCACACCTTGTAGTGTGTGGATTTTCCCCTTTTTGGTGATATTCAAAAGCCATCTGGACATGTTCCTGGGCCACCAAGGCTAGGTGGTCCTTCTTGAACAAAGGGGTTGGACCAGATGGCCTCCAGAGGTCCCTTTCAACCTCAGCTGTCCTGTGATTCTGTGATTTCGCTATCAGCAGAGACACAGTGCGAAGTTATATCCTTTTCTCATTGCACCACACTGGTTAATAATGTAGCTACACCCTTAGAAAATTTGAGCCTCACTGATTTGCTAGAGTCTGCTCAGTGTTGATCCAACTGTTTCTTCTGACTGTGCAGTAACTACAGTGAGTAGTAATAATTGACAGAATATGAGAGATGGATAAATGCAATAAACATGTATAGACAGTATCGCAGGAAAATGATGTCATAATTTCTAGCAGAATATGTTTAACACCACTGGAGAATAAGAATCTAAGTCTCTGAGTAATAACATGTGGATCTCATTTTTATAGGCAGGATTATGCGTCTATAAGCAAATCCAGTTGTGAGGGATTAATACGATATTAAATAGAGGTAAAGTTTTAGCTCTTCTGCAGATATGAGACATCTGGTCTCTCTACTAAGGAGCATTTTATGAATAAAGATTTATGAAAGTTATTTTTAGGTTGTTTCAGGTTCATGATTCATAATGTAGGTTAGAATATGGTAAAGGCAAAGAGAGAGAACTTTTGGAACACTCTGTCTTCCTTGTTGCCTGCATAGTTTTCCATTTACAGAACATCTGTGAAAGCTTCTGAAAAAGAAAAATATTGAAGAAAAATAATATAAATAATTTTAACCAAGGAAAAAAGTTCAATATAACCTCATCTTAAATGTTTGCCATACAAGGACAAAAGTAATACCATTATGCAACTTTTTATGAGACAATAATCCCATTCCCCAATGGGACAGACTACTTTGCCTCTGGCATAGTTTACTGTGTTATGACCTCGTAAAACATGACAACATTGTATATTCTTATGCACTATCTAGACCTCTGTTGTGCATAACAATTTTCTATAGATGCCAAGACATGTGATGTCACTTTCAAGGCCTGAATATTATGCTAAGTTGAACAGATTTCAGGAAATTGCAATGCTTTAAGTGTCTGGGTTGAGGTTGTAAAATGTGAAATTTATTTTTAAAAAGCTCTAAAATTGCTTTTTAGAGATGTAGATATTAGAGAATAAAGTGATGGGGAGGACTCTGACAGCAGCTGTTTTTTCTCCTTAGATCATGCTGCTGCTCTGGGTACAGAAGAATTTCAAGTGAATGTATATATCCACCCATTTTCTCTTCTGGTTCCTAGTAAATTCTGGTTTTCTGCATTAGCATTTTGCATGAAATGGATGTTCTAGATTTTTGAGACAGCTTCCCCAAGAACTTAAGCTCATGATCAGCAGATCTGACCAGAGATTTGTAAGTGTGTTACGACAAAGCCTGACTTTTCTCCTGCACTGGAACAGTGAAGAGGGAATCTTCTGTGGGAATAGCTGGATGGCAGCACTCTCTGGCCAGGAAGTCTGACTTTTGGTGCAGTTCCTACTGGTCTATGTGCCACAGTCAGCTTAGAAACCTTCTATGAAGGTTTAGTTTCTATGAAACTAAATCAGAATCAATTTTTAGTGTTCCAGTCAAATCTGAACATTCCTGCTGGCTCAAGCAGTGTGTAGGTTTAGCTGCTGGGGAGGAGCACAGAGGGCTGTACAAAGCTGGCCAAGCCAGGAGATGAGTTGGCTGACAGGTTAGGAGTACTAAACTCCATGTGTCAAGCAATAAAAATGTATTAATGTTGCCCCTTAACATGAATTCAAGATAATCTTTAGGAGATGAGCAAGTATGTGTACCACATTAGATGTTGCCTGTAAAGTATCTCTTCTAGAAGTCTTATTTGCCAGAACCACAGCTTCATATGTTTCCTGTCCAAACAGTATAAAAATTTGTAGAATCCCAGTTGCTATCATATGGCAAAGCTCTTACTGTGCACGGTCTAATGCACATTTAAGAAATTACATTAGTATTATGTGATAAAATGCTACCTAAGACATGTTAGTTTTACAAGTAGTTTTGCAAGGCTATGCTAAATGAGAAAGCATGATCACTGAGAGAAATTATCAATTTGTGTCATGACTTATATTTTGGCTATCAGAAAGCATGACTGAACCTCTCTACTTCATGAAGCCAAAATCCTAGTGATTCCAGCGATTCTGAAAGGTGTGGTAAGAAGCACCTCATTTGAACCAGAGCCTCCCTGCTTTTTGTAGCTGCTCAAATTACTTGACATTAAGAAGTACAAATATGTTTGGTATTTTATTTTCTCATCAGGAAGTATTCTGTATATATGACACTTTTTGATATCTATGGAATCTCATTTGTTCTCATAATGATGCATTTGTTTGGTTTTTTGTTTTGTTTTGTTTTTTTACAAGTCCACACATTTGATAAAACCTCAGCCTTCCAGCTTCATCCTTTCCTAATCTCTATGACAATAAAGTTTTAAAGATTAGCATTTATGGGCAATATTCATGCCATAGTTACAGACTGTCAGTGGTGTCATTCTATGAAAATGACTCGACAGCAAAAAGTTTGATGAGAAATAATTAGCTAATTTTTGTTGTTGCCAAGTGCTTCTGTATTTGCTACCTGAGCTATATTTTCTGTTTTCTTTTAATATCTTAAGATACTTGCAGAAAATAACTATGACTGTTATTCTATTGTTAGACTGGAGTTGCTTGGTTTACATAGAAGATAGGCCTCTATCTAAGGGCAAATGAGCTATGGAACAGCTGATAGGAATACGTTAAACTCCAACCTGCTCCTGTCAAATACAGAACATGTGTCCTGGAAAGCAAGATGATACAAGGAATCCTAAGGATGGTGCACTGATGAAAGATTATGTTTTATCTTGTATTTTACATTGCACTGTGTTTTATAATACACGGTTTTCGGAAGAACTGCAGTTTTGGTTTTGCATTGCTTGAAAAAAATTATTCTGAGCTGAAATGGTGTCCATGTTTTTTAGAGAAATTTTTTCCTCCTTAGAAATGCTAATAGCAGTACTTAACGAGAACAATGGATGTGGCTGAGCCCGGCGGGCCTGTGAGTGCGGCACCTCCCTGTCTGGGGGTTTCTCGGGGAGGGGCAGAGATACCATGGGAGGTGGAGCTGGGAGGAGCTGGGACACAGCCGCGGTCCTGCTCGCCGGCTCCGCTTTCCGGAGCCCCGCCCTCACCCTGCTGCTGCTGCTCACGGCTTTGGGAGGAGGACAGACGGTGTAGCTACGGCCGAGGGATGGAACTCGCTCGTCACTGTGGTCCAGCCCAGCCTGTTTTCTCCTGCCACGGCCGCTGAGGTTGGTGCCCTGTTAATATCTCGCTGAGAGAGGAACTCTTTTCGCCTGGGGACCCCGAGATCCGAACCCATTTCTCTCAGTTCTAACTGGACCACGTGGGTGCTGCCACCTCGGCCTCCGCCGCCGCCACTCCGGCCTTGACGCTTCTTCGGCACCACTCTGAGTTCCAGCTGCACCAGCCCCGCACCCCCACCCCGCTTGCTGAGGCATCCCAGATTCCCAGCTACAGCCGCAGAGCTTCCAGCACATCTCAGCCACCACCCCGGGATCGCTGCGGGTCGAGCCGCCATTGGCGTCTGCTCCCCAAGCTGCCCCACAGCGCCCCCTGCAGCCGCGGGGGAACCATCGCACCTGCCCCGCCCAGCAGAGCCACAGCGCCCCTGCCGGCCGGGACCGGAACTGCACCAAAGGGGAAGGTGCCTGACACCTGAGAGCAGCTGTCAGTGGGTTCTCTGGTTCTGGTTTTGTTGTCAACATTATAGTTGTTGCCTGTTCTACCTCATAAAAATACTTAGTAAAGATCTGTTATTCCTATTCCGAATCTTTACCTGAGAGCCCCTTAACTTCAAAATATTACTAATTCGGAGGGAAGGGGGGGGGTTTACATTTCTCATTCCAAGGGAGGCTCCTGCCTTACTTGGTAAATAACTACCCAAAACCGCAACAAATGGAAACAGAAATATTTCTTTTAAATTATATCCAGATTTTCATGTTCTACTGCCGAAAGGAGCTTGTCTGAAATATGTGTGTGCATGCTTTATTTCTTCCGTTGTTTTAACAAATGCGTAGTCTTATCTAGTATATTAAAAATTTTAAAAATAGAAGACTGAGATGGCATAGAGGAACATAGTATTTTTAGGTGGGCAATAAAATACAGAATTTGGTTTCATGAAACTACCTCCCCTTGTGCAGGTAAAAAATCAACCTATCATCCTATTTCAGTATAAAGTCATTGAACACTGACAAGGAAGGTGGAGATACTTTCCTGATGATTACATCAGATAAGTCAAATTTGAGGATTTTGAAAGGTGTTACAGCCTCACAGAGATTAGTAACAGAGCATATATCTATTTACTTGTACCTTGCAGCTTTAAATCTTGGTGAATACCTATGGGATTTAGAAGTACTGCCCTATTCATACATTTTGTGTCTTGGGCCAGTACTTACAATATTCCATGTACAGGGTATTGAAATGACCCTTCAGGATTTGTGTTTTGATTTTTTTAAAATTTCAGCAAAGAAAAGATATTAATGTTTGATTTATGTATGTCTTTCTTTTACAGCCTATATAACTGTCCCATAAAACAAGCAGCAGTGAACAACAAGGAATTTATTGTTTAAGTGAATTTATAGTAGTGTAGGATTAACATGCTTATCTCATACACATTTCCACTTGCTTAAAGGCTATCATGAATTCTGAAACATTAAGCAACCTTCAATTACTTTCTTCTCATTGAGGGCTGACCAAAACACAAGTATTCTGTAATGAAAATTCATGTAACAATTCCTTCATTCTTGCCTGATCCAGCTTTCAAGACTGATTCTGCTTGTCCCAAGTAATAGTAATGGAAGTTTTCTTTTGTTTCTTCCTTCCAAACACATTTTAAAATTTTTTCAATGTCTTCCATAAGCACTGAAGTTGAACTTAATGGGCAGGAGTATTGTTAATCGTTGTTGCTCTGCTGGCTTTGAAAGAGAGGTCAAGACATTCTGAGTGTAATACTCATTACAGAGAGTGCTGCATTTTGGATCTTTAGTGGTAATCTCCCTCAATGGCCACAGCTGTCAGTGGCTAGTTTTGATTATGATTCCTCTGTCAGGCAACTTTTTTTTTTTTAAAGAATGTGAAACAATAAGAACTTCTCTCAAAGGGATTTTACTTTACATTAAAAAGCATCCACATTAGGGAAGCCCCCCTCCAAGGAGGAACTTTGACAAGATCTCATCTCAAACTGAGAAATCTTGTGCAGAAGTGTGACATTTTTCAGAAAGCTTATGAGAAATAGCACATGTCAAACATACAATCCTAAGATACAATTAATCACAGTGATAGAGGAAGATATATTTATTTTTACACTGTGCTTTGGGTTAATCTGCTCTTTTAATGCAGATGAAAATAATCAAGAATAAAGCCTGCAGAAGAAATAAAATGTATACCAAGCTGTCAACTGAACCCTGGGTTTCTTTGATAGGGCAGGCATATAAACAAATATGTAAATCTTTTGTATAAGGAGTCATCAAGATGTGACATTTATGGGTTATGGTAATTTTGGATAAGGTGTACACTTAGTGATGGAGTATCTTCTCACTGGTCAAGCTGTATTTGAGAGAATGACAGGTATAATTGGAGAATAGATCTCTTGACAGTTGGTTGTGAATTGATAGTGACAGCAAGTCCAAAGTTCTTGTTATCACCTGCTAAAATGTTCCCTTTAAGCATACATCCGGCCACATTTCTTTGCTAACTTCTGTTCTTGGACATAAACTCATTTACAAAAGGTTACCAAGAAATAAAATAGTGCTTCAGAGTTGTTTATACATGCCAGTGTGGGTTTGAGCTGGGAATATATGTGGCAAGATCAATCCTGAAATTCTTCGGTATATTGAACTTCAGTTAATGGCATGCTCTGTGTTTTGTGGAGTAGAGGGCAATTATCACAAGATAAATCACTTCTGAAGAATAGAGAAATGAATGTGTGCCATGATGTTTTGCGTTGATTCTGGCTAATTCTGAGGTCTTTTGTAGATGGAGGTCATTACATCTATCAAGTAAACCAAAATAACTGTACACTGATGTCTCAATCTGATGATGACTCAGTCTGGTTCACTACAGAATGACTATACAATAACTATATTTGGGTTAGACAGTAAATTCAATGCGCAAATTTAGTAAAATTCTGGATTGTCTTATCCTTTGACAACCACACAGTCAACTTTGAAATTCCAGACCTGAGTTCTGACGTGAAAAGACCTTTATACTAAGAATTTTATCTGAGATGACTCTGTAAAAATATGGATACCTTGTGCTTTTTAAAGCATTCTTATATCTCCTCCTCTCAAGAGTAGGAAGTTCTAAGGCAGTTGCGTAACTCTGATCTTTCATTTTAATCCAGAGAAGGTGAACTGGCACAGGATGTCTGCAAAAGTTAGAATTTTCCCCACTCCCTGAAGAAACCAAAACCCCTGTGGAGGTGGGCAGCCTGGAGAGACCATCAGAAGAGGATAAGCTAAGACATCATGCCTGAAGGCTATTAATTTTCCCACAGTTTTCAACTACCAGTGGTAGGGAAGCATCCCTTTGGCTGTAGTTTGAGATCTTTTTGATTGATTTTTCTCCTTTCAGTAATGTAGACCACAGGAATCAAAATCTCTGTTCAGGGAGACTTAGGAGTCTTTATCCTTTGTTATGTGCATTGGAAACAAAAGTGTTAAAACTTTTTTCAAACTGACTTTGAAAACAATTTTCCAATGGTCTGTTTAGAAGAATACATACCACAACTACACTATTTTTTTTCTGAAAAAGCTTGATTTAATTTTTCCCATGACTTCTTTCTGTGATGAAAATTCTAGGCAATTTCACAGTCTTCAAGCCTCTGTTTTATTGCCCATTCTTTATAAAAGCAAAATAATGATTCTTAGTAGTTGATTTGATGATCACACAAGAATTTAGCTTTGAGGCATTTTTTCCCTCTTAAGAATCTCAAGAAGTTACAACCACTTTTTTTTTTTCTTTTTTAATGGCTAGCATTCGTATACCTTAACAGCAGGTACAATGAGAAAATAACTCAAACACTTGACCTCTGCTTTGCATTTGTACATTCCCAGTGTGACTTCTGATTGTTGACAAACATAAGAGATTTTTACAGGAAATATCTTTCTCATGATTGAACAATGTATTTCTGTGTTTTGAAGAGGCACAAAATTTATTTTTTTTTATGTGTGTGACTTCTAAACTGTTAATCCAAGCCTGATTATACAGAGCCATCTCTGCGTACTGATTTATTAAAATGAGCACTAAACTAAGTTTCTTTGCTTGACAGATTGCTCTTTCTTGTTTATGTTAAGCAATGTGACACTTTTGGCAATATTATAGTAAGAATAATAAACTTTCCCATGAAAAATATACACAGTATAACTTTAGATGGCAAAAGCAGACAGCTCATGCAAAATGACAAAATATGCATTGTAGTTGCATAATATTTTCTTGACTAATGGATGCATCCCAAATTCTAGTAGTATTCAGATCTGTGGAAAAGGAAATTCTAGGATTTAGAGTTTCACTAAGGACATGCTGTGCATCAGTATTTATAGACCCTTAGTAGAGTTTCAGCCCAAAGATGTCTCAGAATTGTTGTGCTGGTACAGAGCACTTGGGAAGGCATCACCTGTATTCAGCTTCTCCAGTACAGAGAATGAAAAGATTTATGAATTATGTTTGTGAATTCTAAAAATACTGTTTTAATTAATAACCGTATCTTTCGTGTGTCTGTAAGTAATTAATTACAATGGTAGAAGCAACCACTGAGTGGCTGGAGATGTACCCTGTGCCTCACCCTGTAGCAGCATACTGGGTCTAGAAAAGCAAGTGGAGATATGCCACCCCAAAAAGAAACAAGTGCGACAAGGGGACTCATTTCAAAAATCACCTCATGGACACCTGAGCCAGAGAGCACAGTATTGAGTGGGTGCATCATTCTGTACCATGCACCAGCCTCTGGGACAATTGAACATTGCAATGGACTGTGAAAAAACAGACTGAAAGCAATGGATGGTGGAACATTCAACACTGGCATTTAGCAAACGCCACCTGGTTAGTTAACAGTAGAGCTCTACTAATTGACCTGGCCCTGCCCAATCAAATCCTCCATGTACTGTCAAAGGGGATAAAGTCCCCATGGTGAATATGAGAAATGTGTTAGGGAAAACAGTTTGGATTAGTCCTGCCTCAAGCAAGGGCAAATGCATTCATGGTATTCTTTTTGTTCAATGATGTGTGTGCACTTGGTGGGTAAAGCAGAGGGACAGGGAAATGGGGTATGTACCTCAAGGGGATTTGATTTTTGGGTGAGAACAGTTTGTAATGTTGAATTGGATAATATTGGTTGCTAACTGACACTGCCACTGTATGCCACAACTGCCATGGACAGTGAGGATGGATGGCTCCAGACACACCAGATGTGAACTCCTGATGCAGCTTGCAATCACCCAACGGCACACCAGCCCTTCTGCCCTAGAAAACACCTAGGACAGATAGAACTCACAGTCATGGACTAAATTAACTCAGCAGACATCTTGGAGGGAAGGCCATTGATTATGGAAAAGATGCTCGTTGCTTGTGTGTTTATATTTTATATATATATATGTATGTATGTAGTTGGAAGAGATAGGATCTGGGCATGATATGCATGCTGTAGAATAAGGGGTGGAGAATGTACTGGTCCCAGCCACAACAGAGTTAATTTCTGCAGTAGGCAGAGGAAGAGGGAATGGCCAGGACCTGGAGGTTATTGTACACCACCTCATGTCATTGCTGGGGGCAGGGGGAAGGGAGTCTCTTCCAGGAAGAAGGGGTTCCTTCTAATTGGGAAAGCATAGTGGAGGGAGTGTTATGGTGACGCTGAATCTGAGCCTGAGGAAGGGACTGGGTAACGTGTGTTCCAAGCCAGAGGGAGCAGTCAGGGTGATGTGACTGCCATTGGGATTGAGCTCTGCGGAGAGCATTGCACATGAGAATCACTCTCTCTTTTGTACACTTCTGCTAATAATATTGTTGCTGTTACAGTTTGTTTTCTTATGTCATTGCTGTTTACAGTAAATTGTTCTTATCTCAGACCATGATCTTTACCATTTTTACCTCTATTTTTTCTCTCACAAGTGGGAATGGGGAGGAGGAGAGGAAGCGAGTAGTGACGTGAGGTTTGGAGTCTCAGTTGGAGCACTAAATCAGGGAGTACCAGTCCTAAATCTGACATATACAAAATGCTGTGTGTAGTTTCATTTTTTAAAATTTCAAATGGACGAATTTAATACAGTGTAACGAGACAGATCAGTCTCAAAATGCTGCCTGTGAAAATAATGAAAAAATGTTATGATTGTGTCTTATGACCTGTTGCAGGGAGAGTGAATAACAGTACTTTTTATCTCACCTGTCTGGTCAGTGAATTTTCAAACAGTTTTCTGTTTTTCTTCTTGAGGCCGAGAACAAGAGTAACCTTGTCAAATAAGACAGTCTTGACACTGTCTGCTTATGATTATAATGAAATATTTGTACAAAATAAACCAAAACCAAGAAAGTGTTTTGTCATTTCTGATGACTGTCAGACTGGGAGGAAACTGGAAATGTTTTTCCAAAACTGGAAATGTGCGATGTTTCACTACTGTTTCTATGGAAATTAGTGCTAGTACAGTGTGTACTTCTTGTTCCTCATTTCTTATGCCTGATGTACAGCAGTTGCTCATGACAACACTCTTATGAATAACATCAGGATGCCAGAGAAATTTGAAAGCCCATTATTTTTTATCTTCCTCTTTTCTGAACTGTGATGCAGACATGTCAAGACTACTACTGCTGGTTGTCTGGACTAGCACACAGGCAGTGTGGTTGCAAACTGTTATTTCAAAGAGATGTCAGTGGGCAGAAGCCACCTTTGGAGCACTGGTTCACAAGATACCCACTGTGATAATAGTCAATTACATATTCATTGTTTATACAAGTTGAGGTTTGGTATTGCAGAGACAGCATGGCTACCTGAGGCGGATGGAAGGACACAGTGTTATGAGAATACTTTGCAGTGTACCTATGGGAAAAGGGCATAAGATGTTGTATTACTAGTTCTGCTGTAATAAACTCAAGTAGTTCAGAACCGCTATTTACATCTGGAACTGATGAAACATGATGTCCTGTGCTATTATCTCTCATGTATTTCAGATGTGTGCTGCTGAAATAGTCTGTTTTACTGGAGTTGTCACTAGGAAGGTATCATTATTTAAGAGATAGAGACAATCATATCCTTTTCAGAAATGAAAGGACTTCGTCAATCCTGTTTTCACCTCAGGATTATGAGAGGTTGGACCCTTAACACTAGGTAAAAAACAAAACAGATGCTGTGTTAAGACATGTGGTTGCTGATGATGATTACACTTTGCTTGCTAGTGAAGAAATAATTTCCTGAGTCCAGAAACACAGAAGTGGACTTCTCTAAAGAATAGTCTGCAGTTGATCCCCAATTGGAATAAACAATGAATATGTAATTCACTATTATCACAGTGGGTACCTTGAGAACCAATGCTCCAAAGGTGATTTCTTCCCATTGACATCTCTTTGAAATAGCAGTGTGCAACCACATTGCCTGTGTGCCAGTTCAGACAACCAGCAGTAGTCTTGATATGAAGAAATTATAAGCTTCTGGAAGACATCTCTACGTAACTGGCTAATTTTTGATTCAGAGTCCTAGCAATCTGACCTCTGGTCGAGTCTAATAATAAATACTGTAGCGTGCAGAGAGCCTCAGATTGCAGAAATAGTAGTAGCAGGATGGGAAACCATGGCTATATTAGCATTACACAGAAGGTATACCCTGTCCTGTTTCTCAATTGTGTGCTTTTTAAAATCCCTTATGAGGAAGGGGCCTAGAGGCAAAACAATGCCTTGATAAACCTCATAGCAGTGGCTGTGAGGGTTTGGTCTGCAGCACGTTCTGCTGGTCTTGGCATCCACTATTTAGAAAAAGTGGTTGCATAAAGACTTCTGAAGTAGTTTTTTTACAGCTGCACAGTCAGAAAAGTTATCTTTTTCACCTTTTATTCTTCCTGCTGGTGTGTGTGGGTGACCTCTAAGATAGTAAGACAGGTATGGAGTATTTCTGTTTTGTCTGTTTGTTTTGGGTAGAGTGTGAACTATTTGGAATTTTTTATTAAGAGAGATTTCAGGAGAGTTTATGAAATGTGAACATTTTTCTAGTTGTTACACATAATTTGTGTATAAACCGCATAAAATTTTTCTAGGTTATCAATGCAAGATAAAATGCAGTCTACGATATATAAAAAGGAAAAAAAAATGTTCAATAGAACACTCCTTGTGTTCCAGCATCTTGAATTCATTCAAGATGGTTTGTATTCAAAGGACTTTACGTCTTCAGCTCTTTACACTATATTTGTATATACATTAATATTCACTCCCAGAAGAGAAACAGTGTTTTCTCTTGTATTTTGCTTTGCTAAGAATTTTGCAAAACTTGTTATTGTCACATGTGGTTCTTGTTTTCTCACCACAGCAGTAGGCTTATCTCTATTGACCAACTAGGATAGACTAACTTACTTGGATTAGTTACAATGAATTGATCTGATGGAGGTCAGAAAACTGAAAAATGTTGAAAAATAGGAGAACAAACCTATAGCCATTTTGATGCTAGATTTCTTTGGTAAATACGGTTGTGTATTGATGTCCAAACATTTTGGCAACTAATTGTAGCATTTAGGCACCTCACAAACACTAACTTTACTGTCCAAATAGCACTCCTAAGTTTATTAAATTGTATTGGAAAGATCATAACACAAAGTAAGATTTGGACTGAGCTAGGAACCGTAGCAAAGTTTCTTGAGGTATATGCAATGACCTATTGACTACAGTATCCATTGTCTCCTAAGAATGATAAATGAATTAATACTGAATTTTCTTTCAATCAATAAGATGATCAAGCCCCCGTTTTCACACTATATATTTTGGTTTTTGTTCTGCAAGTCACTGTCCATACTGAAAAGTACAATAATATATTGTATGAAAACTGGCCTGTCAGCTATGTTAAGCAACTAGCAAGGCAGAACTTATTTGCTAAAGAAAAAAGGAGACAAAATGGCCAGAACTGAAATGGAAGAACTTTTTAATTTCCATGTGTGCAGTGGAAATACTTCAGCTGAAGCTTTATCAGTTTGACAAACCATGACTTCATTAAAATTACATTCATATTGCTTGTTATTTGGTTACATCATCACGAACAAGTCCGGGGTTTTGTTTGGTTCTCTGACACAATCATGAGGATATATTTGGTTTTGTAGTCTAATACATAGTTTAATGCCATGGCTTTCTTCCAGCATCCTCAACAGGAAAGCTCTAAGTTTTAATGTAACCATGTCTTAGTTGAAGCAGACAAACCCATTCCCACAATTCCAGTGGCTGAAATTTCTTCATGTACACCATTAGATGGTTCCTCTCTTCTCAAGAGGTCCACAACCTTTGCGTTAACTTTTCCTGTTGGTCTCTGGTTAGATAAGGGCAGATGTATCTACTCAGTGCATGAGTGATTTATTTCTCTTGAAAAGATTGTGCTTTCTTTTTAAATTTTTAAAAAACTTCTTTGTTTACCAAATATCTGATTTATCAAGCAATTAATTTCTGGATGTTCATAATAGAAAACCATTAATTTTGAGTCTGGGAAAAGCCATAATGGAAAAGCTGATGCTGCTATTATGCTATAAAATTGTATAGGAGTAGTGTAACAATTTGATATGACTTAGGAGATTCTGAAAATCCCTGCATGTAAAATGAAAAAAAAAAAAGTAAAAAATTTTAAAAATCACATAAAATAAGAAAAAAGTAAAAAAAAAAAAAAAAATTAAAGATTAAAAAAAGATTTAAAAAAAAATCCAGACAGGAAAAAAAGGAAGTATGTAGCTAGTAAGCCTACTTTTCTTAACTATCTTCTACACATACACTAGAAGGTTTTCTGTGATGATCTTTCCTGTTCACCAGCCTTGCAGAGACCTCCCAAAAAATCTGATCTGTCTTATCCATCCCAGAAATGAAGATGCTTCCAGGAGGGCCAAGCTGAGCACTTGCTCAAGTCTCAGTATACTATGTTCAGTATCTTTTACATGTGATCATGGAAATATGAAAAGCCTTTACTGAAACTGGGACTTCAGAATTTTGATTTGATAAAAATCAAAGCAGAACAATATATATCTTAAACAGTTTTTAATCTGTAGTGGTGTTTTGGCATCTTCATTCTTAATTATTCTATTAATGTCAGTTATTTTACATTTTCAGAAATAAGTTTGTTATTAGGATATTTGTTTGCATCCAATTACTGTTTAATTACAGTTTTATTATCTTTCATTGAGTGTTTTGTCTCTCTTGTATATTCCCTTTTTAAGGCACATCCTTGGTTATTGAAGTATGTCTCAAGGCAGTAGAAGGACATTCTCATTAAATTGGACCAGTTAGGATCTTGAAGATACAGCCCTATTGAGCCTTTCATTAAAGACCAAATTGTTGCTACCACTCTCACTTTGCTGCTCCCTTGTACATATAATTCTCTTGGAAAAGGTTTTGTGATTCTTTTGAATAATCTCTGAGGCAATAAGTAGGGGAAAGTTCACTGCTACACTGCATGCTTTAGACTCAAAAATAGGATTTTATAAGGTACAAAATTAAATATAGTGCTAATAGTATGGTCTGTATGGGACAGCTAAGAAGTTATAATAAAATATTATAAGATACTGAGGCAAAAGTATATAGAAGAAAATAATTTTTCTTTGTGAAGCTATTATCATAATTTCTATTAAGGTTTTGAAGTTTTGAAGGCATATAACTTCCATTATCTGTCCTCTTCAAGTCTTCCTTTACATACCAATGCTCTTCTGTGGAATGCTATCTGTTGCACTGAATTTTCTAGCTGTACTATAACTAACCTTAGGTCTTCTCTCTATTTTAAAATTGAATGTTTTTGATTGTCCCAACCATCTTTTACTGAACTTTTCAGAAAAAGAAATAGGATTTTAAAATGTGAAGCATTAAGAAAAATAAAAAATCTGTATTTTAGGGTCTGAGCAAGCTAAAGAGGCTTGAATAAATATTCAGTTTTCTGTTTGTTTAAAAAAGTTAACTCTTCAGATATGAAACTGGAGAAATGTAAATTTATTTATATATTTTTGATAAAAAAATCATGAATACTGGGGAATTTAGCGTATTCTTTTTCATTCAGGATTGTTATCTGAGACATGAAAAATGCTCAAGAATTGAAATTCATTTGTTGATCATAACAATGATTTTGGTCCTTATTTTTGCCAAATTTAGTTCTTTTTCCAAATAGAAGAAACCTTTTCATCCAAACAGAAAAATGAGTAAGCTGCAGGCACTTTTTTAGTTGAAGGTAGTTCTTACTGACCTGTAGGATTCTGTAATTTGTTCTGCAGCTCTTCAAATATTTTATACGTTACCTTCTTTTCATAAATCTGAAAGAACATCTTGTTAAGGTTCAAAGTTTCTGCTTTATGATTAATTTGTTGATTTAGCAAAGGAATTATAATTTCATGCAAGTTCTGAGAAGCTGGTAGCTGAACGAAATACACATATAACCTTCAGATCTGTCAAAGCCTCACCTAAAACAACTTCTTGTGGAAAGCATGTTGGAAATAAAATATGAAAGACAATGTTGTCCTCATCCTCCAGAGGGATGGTATCTGGGTGGGGTTGGACAGTTGTGTCTTTTAAGTAATAAATTCTCAGATTTGTCATATCTGACTTTTTTTCCAAAAGCCTCCTCTACTTCAGACTTGTTATTCAATGTGTTCAAGGATCTCAAAATTCTCCCGACAAATACTTGTCTCATGGGCATCAATACCAAAACCAAATTATTTCATTGGGATTCCTTTCTTCCTTACCTTCCTTCCTTCCTTCCTTCCCTCCTTCCTTACTTACTTTAAGCAAGAGTGTGTAAAGTACTCGATGTCTGTGAATAATCTTTTTTTTGAACATTTTAGGATTCTAGTATACATACTGCTTGGTAGTATGCATTCAGTATGTGTAGGGCAGGGTTGCTATTCAAAGGAATCTCAACATGGTTGAAGACTGGCCTATGGAAAGCTTCATCAAGTCCAAAAATGGCTCAAATAAGATCATTAACCTGTTATAGAAAACCCCTGCGCAGTGGCACAAGCCGGGAACCATCTGGCTGGAAAGTAACTCTCAGGGGAAAAAGACACAGGGCTGTAATGGTCAAGTTGAACGTAAGCTAGTAGTGTTGTCTGACAGCAGAAAAGGACAACATGGATATGTTACTAATAGAGTAGCTAGCAGGTCCAGGAAGTGATTCTTCCCATCTGTCTGGCACTGGTGAGACCACATCTGGAGTGCCGTGTCTAGTTTCTGGCTCCCCATACTCGACAGACAGTCTAGGAGGAAGCCCAGTACAAACGGGGGCAGGAGGACATAGTATATAAGGAGGAACTGAGACAACTGCATTAGATCAGACTTGAAGGGAGATTTAATTTCTGGCTTCAACTCCTGCTGGGAGGGATTACAATAGAAAAACTCTTATTGAAGGTGCACAGTGACTGGGTAGAGGTAACAGATGCAAGGTGAAACATTGGAAAGCCTATTTAGATATTAGGAAAATGTTTTTCCAGCATGAGCATGATCAGTCCCTCGAGCAGACTTCCCTGAGTGATTGCAAAATTTCCTGCCTTGGGAATATTCCAATTGACTTGGATAAGGTCCTTCATAAGTTGGCCTTGCTCTAAGTGAGGAACTTGACTAGATCACATTAAATTGTATTGTGATGCTACAGGATGCTCTATGGGATTTTAATAAAACTCTTTATTTTGTATTGCTGTTCTACTTTGTAAACTAGAAATTGAAATTAGGAAAACTATAATATTGAAAGATCAGTTTGCTCTGTATCTGTCACTGATGTAATTTTCAACCGAAGTGTAAGAATGGTTTAATTTTAAGGTTCCTTGTTTGAAAGAGGCCATGCAAGTTGGTATTATATATACACATGTAATTTTTTTTCCTAGTCTAACAGTTTAAGTAAGTGAATATCAGACTTTTTATTATTTTTGGAAAATATCTGAGTTTTGACTGAGCATCTTCCTATTACTTGGGAACTAGAATAATGGGAGATGCTATCAACTGTGATTATCACATTTTAAAATGTGTCATAGAATTACAGAATGGTTTGAGTTGGAATAGACATTAAAGATTACCTAGTCCCAACCTTCCTGCTATGAGCAGGGACACCTTCCACTAGACTAGGTTGCTCAAAGACTCATCCAACCTGGCCTGAAACACACCCAGGGATGGAGCATCCACCACTGAACAAACTGTGCTAGTGTTTCATCACCCTCAAAGCAAAGAATTGCTTCCTGGTTTGAAGCCATTCCCTCTTTACATGCTCTTGTAAATGGTCTCTCCCCAGCTCTCGTGGAGGCCCATTTAAGTACTGGAAGTACTGTAAGGTCCCCCGCCAGCTTTCTCTTCTCCAGGCTGAACAGCCCTAACTCTACCATGTGCCTCAGCCCTCTGATCCTCTCTGCAGCTCTTCTCTGGCCTTGCTGCAATAGGTCCATGGCTCTCCTGTGCAGGAGCTCCCAGAGCTGGATGAAGCACTTCAGACAGGGTCTCACAAGAGCAGAGCAGAGAGGAAGAATCACTTCCCCTGATCTTCTGGGCATGTGTTTTTGTTTTTTTTTTTTTTATGCAGCCCCGAATATAATTGACTTTCTGGACTGCAAATGCACATTACCTAGTCATACTGAGCTTCTTGTGCATCAACACCCCTAAGTTTGTTCTCAGTCCACTATGCAGTAATGTTTCCTTTTGACCAAGATACTGATATGAAATTACCATAATGCAATTGAAACTTAATTTTCCAGGTGTTTGCAATCACTTTTACTCAAAGTAGCTATGAATGGTTTTGTTTTTCTACTCTAGCACAATTAATACTATCAAAAACTCAGAATCCTATTGAAACAAAACCCAGTACAAGATGATGTAATGAAATTATTCTTGCCAGTTTATAAGTATGTACTTGGAGTCATTAAAATAAACATATCTCATTCTGTATCTTATTCAGGTTTTCATTATTGTTTTCAGTGAACTTTAAATGTCTCAGTTTTGTTTATATTCTGAACAAAGACCTCTAGGAGCACCTGTTTTAAACAATTGATCGGATATCCTCTGGAAAACATCTGCCTCTAATATCCTCCCTGGTCAAATTAGTTTTCAACAGAAACAATGTTCTTATAAGATCGCTTTTGTATGATTTACACTGACTGGTGCCCAGCTTAAAAATCGGAATCTTAAAAGTAGGATGATTTGAAATGTCTAGTTGGGAAATGTTGGTATCTTCATAAAATTTAAATTTGTTAGTTTTGATTCCCATAATTCATGATGTCATAAATCAATGTTTTCCATGTTGAAATATTACTGTCTGATGATATTTTTAATATCTTTTTCTCCCTAAAATCCTAGTCTCTCAACTTTTTTCTTCTATTTTGTTTTCAAAATGCAAATTTATTTTCTAACTGCTGTCTCTCTAAAGGACAATACAAAAAAGATTAGTGAATTAATTCTCTTTAAAATGTTCAAATCTACCTTTTAGACCCTGCAAAATATATGCTGAGTCAATCCTTGCTGACAGGTAAAACTCATGAGGAATTTGCTATGCAAACTGAAGCTGGGTCACAAAGCTGAATAGATTTGTTGAGACCAGTGCTGACCCTGCTCAGGTTTTGGGCTTCAAATTGTGTTTATATTCACACTGCTTAGATGGTTCAGACTGCAGGTGGAACAGACACACCTGTCTGCAGACTACCAATGGTGCATATGATGCACAACTACAAAGTTGGAAGGGGCATCTGAATTTAAGAAAAGTTGCTGGACATGAATTGTATCCTAAGTGGCAGTTGCAAACAGCTCTGTAGTCTGTCTATTGAGCAGTTATCTAGTTTTCAAACTAGTTTATTTTTCACCTGTGGAATAAAGAGCTTGATTTAAATGAAACAGCAGGAGTCTTCCATGAAATTTTGTTCATATGTAGGGTTAGACTCTTTATTTGTTTATTACATGTGGATTGTCTGATTGAGACTTCAGTTTGCTGTTTTGAATTTAACAAAAAATGCAATTTTAGAGGGGCATAATGGTTGAGTCTTTCTTACTTTTAAAAACAGGACAGAAACATAACTTTTTCATTGAAATGTCAGGAAAACCTGTTCTTAACTAAATCACTGCTAGTTCCTGACATCACAACCCCTCAACATACCTCAGGTATAGAGCACTAAGAATGGACTATTTGTCATATGATTAATTTAGAGCTTCAAATTAAATCTTCTGTTTATTTATTCTAAGATTAAATTTATTTTAATAATAGGATTTTTAAAAGACAAGATTCCACTCTAAGCTTCAGGTTTTCCATTTGTGTAATTTTACATTACAGTAATATTTTTTTTTTATCTGAACACCAGTTTTTAAAAGTTCAGCAATAACACAACTGAAATATACACACTTTCAGCTTGAGTTGTTGCTGTAAACTTAAACTCAGGACCTCTGCTACAGAACTATCCTGCACTTTAAACTGATGGCAGAAGAAATCATTAGTTGCAAGAAATGAAAACATAAAGATACTGGTATGTCTGGTGCATGCTGGGATCTGTCAGCTGTGCTTTAAAAAATGTATATGCTTATATGCACGTTGAGTATATTTTTTGTTTATGGAAGACATGGTTTTCTCAAACTCCATGTATGTCGTGGTTAGTACTTCAAGTATTTCATCAGAAAAGTTGGTTTTGACAGCCTTGACGTAATGCAGACCTTCAGAATAGAAGGCCATGATGAGATTCTCCAAACATCTACATGTCATATAGGACATTGCTGAGGCAAACAGAACTGTATGTGGCTCCAGAGTATTTTATTTGTGTGCTTGATATCCCATATTTGTTGACACTGACATTTTCTTTGATTGGGGAAAAATTATAATGTAAGCTGTATTGTTTACGTGATATTTCTCAAGTAGTATTTACACACTGCATGAAGCAAGCTTTGTGAAGTTCCTCACCTCTGAACACATATGAAAGTGCACTGTCTGGGCTTGCTGCAAGGTAGGAAGAGTTCTTTGGGAAAATGATACTTCAAGTGAGATCTGTTGACATTAAAAAGTCAAGAAAATAAGGAAGAGTCTCTGAGGTTTAGTGATAACACATGGCTAGAGATTCACAGAATCACGATAGCTTGTTACAAATTCAGAGATGCTTGAAGAAATGTTAGACAATCTCAGCCTAAAACTGATGAGGAAATAATGGACCTTCTGGCTGTTCAAAGTGATTCTGTCCACAAGGTCCATCCATTGAAATAATTCTAGTTCATTAACAATTTTTAACAGGCAAACTTAATTGGAATCATGGGAATCCCTGAACTACAAACAGGAACATAAAAAGTTGTGTTCTCACTGAGAACAGTAAGTGAACCTGATATTATTGATTCAATTATTGACCTGATAATATTGATATATTGATTTCATTCAGATTGTTGGGAGTGTTTAAAAGCTTTTTAACTATAATAAGGCAAATGGTTATTATATTTCACCCAGAAGTCAAAATTTAGCCCATAAATTTGATATAATATTTTACAGATATTAGCTACTTTTCAGTTTTTAAACCTTGCTGGCTTAGAATAATAGGGAATTTGAAGAATGATTTTACATTATAATTAATGGTCAAAATCCTACAAATGCCAGTATGGGACTTAATTAACACATTCTTGTGGAATGGTAGTATAAGCTTTAAATACTCAATGAAAATATGCCATACCAAACAAACATGATTTTGTTGTTGTGGTTTGAAAGAAATACAGAAATTGATACCCTCTCCTGAGCACTTAGTATCACACCATGTGATACTGAAATAGCACTGCAATCAGTTGATTAAAATGATGTTAAATGGATTTGCAGTTAATTGTCTATGCCAGAAAAATAGAGACAATTTGTATGCAGATTCGTGTAGGCACATTTTAATTTCAATATTTCTTGCCAATAAATTGTATATATGGGTGGTTAAATTTGCCAGAGACAGAAAAGCCAGAAAATAGTGGGAAATTACTACTGTACATGGGTGTTTTATAGAATATTCTCGTTGTAGCATTTCATCAGCCTGGCCTATTTGGAAAAAAAATACATATTTACTGGAATGGACAGCAAAGAATGACGATTATGTGTAAAATCCATGTAGTGTAGTCCAGATGCACTAGAATTGTCTTCAGGTGGTGGCTAAAACACCACAATACTACTCTGTAGGGAAGGAGAACAATTGTTCTAATTAGGAGGCTATTGAATAGGAATAAGAAGGTATGTTATCTCTGTAGATATAGGTCTTGCCATAATGAAGATCAGGAAGCAAAAAAGGCCAAAAATACTTTAGTATGAAAGGGGTTCAGAAAAAAAAGCCAAGATCAATTGGACATGTGAGAAATAGTTCTTATTGCCCAATTTACTTTGGTCAAGAAGAAAAATAATCGTATTTAGACCTGTGTACATAAGAGATATTTGAACTTAAATGAACTTTAACAGAAAATGCTTGACAAATCTTGACATATTCCCAAAGATTAAAAAAAAAACCACAATACCAAAACAAAACCATCCACACTGCAAAACAAAAGTCAATGTTTAATCCCAAGGGTGAGGAAGAACGTTAAGTAGAACTGCATGTGTAAGGCAACTGAGAATCTACTACATTGTTATGTTTTGGGATTTTTTTTAATCTGAAATAAAATCAGTTAAAACCAAAATAATAGATATTTTCATTTCTGTTACAAAGGAGATGAAACTTAAATAGTGTCTTTGCTTGGAAACTATGAAATGTGGGTAAACAAAAAGTTTACACTAAAACTTGTTTTTCTCAGATGTTAGCCAGACACCTTCAATTATGTGCAATTATTATTTTGAGGCAGTAGATTAGTGTACAGACCTAAGGACTGTATTTGGTTAACTTTGGTCTTAGGCCGTGGAAAATATTTGACATCATAAAATATGCTGAAGAATGTCGGTCCTTTTAATCCTCATGTCTCGTCGCCTAGTTCAGCCACCCATATTTTTCCTTTTTGAAAATTATTTTTTTCCAAAAGGGAAAAAATTAGTGAATGTCACATTGTTTTAGGAAATTAGTTCCAGAAAGCATTTCTTGAAAAGAAATTGGTTTTAAAGTAAAGAATATCCATCCCCCTGTTTTATTTTCATGTATATTTTAAGATGTAAAATATTCTTCAGTCTCATGGATTTTTTTGGAAAAAAAAGTTGATTCTTATTTTCCATTTCAATACTTTGTTAAGAGGAATTTCAAGGTGAGAATATGAAACTTACTTGAATCACTAAACTTTCTGTCTTCTCTAAGATAGAGACTAAACCCCGCATTTTCATACTTGCGGTGAAAGCAACCTTTTTTTTTTTTTGTGGAATTCTTAATGGCATGTTTTATATCAGCTCATTGTTACTCAGGTCTAGAGTATCCCATGTTGAATGTGCTAAGGACTAGACATGACCCACATGTGGCTTTTGAGCTTCATGAGGCTGATGAGCAGCTAAGCACTCCTCAAAACTATGGTAGCATTGAGCTGCTGGTGAGTGGGAGAACGGAGAAGAAATAACTACTTGGGAGGAAAATCAAGCCATAAGTGCCCAACTCCCATTTCATTCAAACATCTTTAATCTCTGCTTTGACACCAAACAAGTTTCCCTGAGCCTTTTCACATGCAATATTTGACTGTTCTGCCCTGTCTTTCTGCAAAACCATATTCTAAAATGCAAGTACACCATGTAGATCCTATCCATGGTATAAGAGGACAGAAAACTCATACTGGAGAGTGGGGTTTGTTCATAAAATCAATGAAAGAAACTTTTCTAATATTTTTCTTTATTCTTGGGTGGAAGTATTAGCATTCTGTGGACTTTCTCAGGCTCTCTATTACCTCTTTAGATATATATAGTCAGCCACCACATAGAGCAGACTATAAACCTACATCTGTGAAAGGGAAGGAACCTTTCCAGTGTTTCAGAGGAACAATATTAAGAACAAATACGATGTTTCAATAGTCCCCATATTTACTGAGTCACTGAGCTCCTACTCAGAAGAACATATAAATGGTTTCTGTGCAAAAACATAATACAATTCTTTGTGATATCAGCAGAGGATGTGGGACAATGATTCAAGAGCCTATTAAGAACTGATAGTCTTGTCAAGTGATGAAAACTACAGATTCATAAATGGCTATAGCTGTGATCACGATTGTGAACTAAAACTGATGGAACTTTATTCAAAGAGAAAATAATTTGGCAAAGGAATACACAGCCATATCAAAGGAGGGAAGAAAATTGTCCACAAACAAACAAAAAATGCAAAACCCAAACAGCCCCAGATGTTTTGAAGCACAAGTTCAATCAACTGTATAATGACTTCTGTACCTGGGAGTTCAGTACTAAGTTTTTTGTTTCAGAATCTGTTCTATAACATGAGAATTGGTAGCAATCAGAAGTTAAGTAGATTTTTTTCCTCAGGATTAGTGCTGGCTTCTATCTTGTGTGTATCAAGTCATGCAATTTGGAAGCAGCTCTGACTGTATCTGGCACATAGCCATATGCCACAGCTATTTGGGACGTGACTAGTGACTTCCTATAGGTACCCTGTGTGCAAACCTGAGTTTGCAGCACATAATCCTTTGATAGAGTTAAGCAAAACCTAATTCTGTGAATCACGTGTGGAAATAAAAAGGTTAACCATGAAGATTTTTTTCTTTAAATCTGCTTCTCTGTATTGTACAGGTTCCAATATGAGTGGTAATACATTAGTCTCTCATAAATCTTGTTGCTTGAATGCAGGCTATTCTTATTAATTTTCTCTGGTCACATCCTGCCTGAAGAACTTTCATCTTTCTAGGCTTATAAGACATGATTTTGAGTGCCAGTTGTCTCTAACTGGTTTTGAGCTGTTTCCATGTTCACTGTAATTGAATCATTGTGGCCATCCTGTGGCTGCAGGTTTCTTAAGTCTTCTGTCTATTATGACAGTGTTTTAAATATTTGTTTAAAATTTAAAAAGGAGATGTTTAAATATCTGTTGGGATACCTCCTATGAATTTTAGTTCAAAATGTATTTGCCTTCCATTTCAGAATTTTTATGATGAGTATATATGTGAAATTAATTCTCCTCTCTCTGATTTGTGAATGAGGGACTTTCAGTAATCCTTAAATCCTTGAGTAATACATGCTGTGTAGTTCTCCTCAGTCAGATGAACCTGGCATGATAGTACAGAAAAAGTGCAAACCTGCCCTTTTGAGAGCTGGACACGTGCTATTAAGCCTGCAGAATGGCTGGTTCATTACACAGCACTTATGGTGATTACCCTTACAGGCAATGGCCCTGACTTTTGTCTTCTCTAAGTTCATCCTTCTGCAGGTTCATCTTTCTGCATATTGTTACTCATTAATAATTACTTACATAACCCACAAAAAAATGCGTGAAAACAGCTCACCACCTCTGGCAGCATGCATTTTTGGTTTGCACTTCAAGCACAGAGGCCATATTTTTGAGCCAGGATTGATGGCAGCAAAATTCATGACCCACTCCAAAAATTCCTGGTTGAAAATCTTTCCTGACTTTGGGAAAAGGGTGTAATTGCATGGATTTAATCACACTGGTGATAGTTCTGTTTTTCTCATAAATACTCCGTAAGTAAGTAGTATGGGGAGTTGATCTCCAAAGGTCAGTATCTTGCTATGGGAAATTACATCTTATAATTATGTCCAATTTAGTATTGGTATGTAGGTCACTGGGTGCTAATGTCCCTTCTACCTTGCTTGCTGCTTTCCCTAGAACACATGACTGTTTAGACCAGCCAAGAATGTGCCACTCCAAAGTCAAAGTGGTCAGGAGCACGTGCTGGTTTCTATAATGCTGTATCTGATGTTGTGGATGTGTAGTGTAGGCATTCAGTGGCTGAGGGCTGCTGTCTCAACTGCTGTGAGTGGGCAGATCTCCACTGGACTGGTGGAGCTTTGATAATGAACACCGCTTGATACTCAGCTACAAGGGCTCAAGTGTTACAGTTTGCATGTCTCTAACTAGTAACACTGAGAGAATGTGCATTTCCATTATGTTCACTAACAAAATTTGTAGTTTGTATTTCCCAAATGTGCAGATCTTTGGGTGAAATCATATTCTTATGTCTTTGACCCAAATATATTCTTTTTATTTTTTCCCAGAAATAACAGTGTTAGTGGGGGGTTATTTTTGTTTTGTTTGAGTTTTTTTTTTCCCCAAGAGAATGGAAGGTCAGAGGAAAAAGAGCAAGAGGAAGAAGAGAATTTTTTTTTTTTTTGTGCCTGGAACTGAATGGCAGTATGTTTATATTGAATAACCTTTACTCAGAGATATGTTTCACTTCAATGCTTTCAGCCTTCTGTTTGTGTGGTCTGAGTTCAGAGAGATGATTTGCCTCTGTTTCCCACAAGGCTAAAGACAAGCTGAAGATGTTGTGGAAAATGTCAAAGGAAGAAACACACTGAGACAGGGAAAGAATACAAAAATACTGTGAATAATTGTGCTGGAGACTGTAAAGCAATAGCTCCAGCTTGGTTAGAAAACAAATTTGGCCAGTGAAACTCAATGGAAAACACCCAATAAACATTACATTCTTGTTTTTACTCATTGCAAATTATGGTCCTGTGGTACAAAAGAAGGTATATTTGAAGCTCAGCACAAATTTATTCAGATTTATTCAAGGACCTGGACTCAGTGGTGCATTTCTACTAAGAAAAACCTGGTGCAGGCCCGCTGCCTACTATTAAATGGCCCTGGTATATCTTTAGCTTGCATCAAATCATCAGTATGCTTCTTGAAAACTGCAAGGCAAAATCCAGGCCAGGCCGGGAGAACTTGTTGCGCCTCATCTGATGTAATTCTATCAATTGTCCATTTGGCCTTACACCCACACTGGACATATGCTTGGGCATACTCAAAAAATAGACACTTAATAAGAGATGCAGAGCTGTAGCTTTGTTATTTTCCACCTTTACTTGAATAAGTACTAGCCTTACAGTGGGCTATATTTTGCAGGGAGGCAAATGGTTCATTTAAAAATAGAAATTCTTGTTGAAAGGGAGCTCTGGACATCACTTAGTCCAGCTTCTCTGGCAAAGAAAGATTGCTACCACCTGTGGCATTGTCCCTGTCAAAAACCTTTAAGCATTTCAAGAGTTGGGAGAAGGAGGAAGGGATGCTTGCTGCTGGATCACCTAAAATTTATAGCAAGGTACCCATGTGTTATGAGGTCCCACAGTGGTACGGCCAACTAGTGTTGGGACAAATTTAAGGAACTAAACCTAACCTACATAAAATCTAGGGCAGAAAAAAGAATATTTGAGATCACAGAAGTAATCATTCCAGCCAGGAAAAATGTTTCTGCATACGAATGAATTTTATTTTGTTGAAGACATTCAAAAGTCTTCTTTTTGAATGTAAGTGGGTAGAAATACTATATCAGTCTGATGCATGGCTTAGTATGGAGCCCTGAGAGGACATTTTAATTTCACTGAATTGTTAGAATAAAAATCCTGCTATCTGAATTGCAACAAAAAGAAGTGCAAACTGATAGATATTTGTAGGATTCCTTCAGAGAAAACAAAATTAGGATGTGAATATCCTTGACATCCCCCAGCTCTGTGCAGTCCCACACTGAAATGAGTTCTCACCTCAGCAATGTCTTAGATACATGAAGTTATTTCAAATTTTGACTTTAGCTTCAGCTCTGGGAATATGAAGAGAAATCAGATTCTGTTTTCCTTCCTCTGTCTTTAACATCTGTGGGGAAGATGCATTTCTTTTGAAATGAGATGATCAATTGTATTTCCTCCACCTGATACATCTTCACATATGTATACTAGTGCAATGTATTCAGGCTGTGTAGAAATGGGACTTTTGAGTCTCTGTAGTCATGTGGATATAGTAGGACCCAAACAAGAAAGAAGCAGAATGGAGACTTACAGAGATGGACTGTTGCGATGATCAGATGAATGGAAGACATGGGAAACTAAAGGAACTTGTGTTGTTTAGTCTGACAAGTGTATGGAGAAAGGATATGATTATTTGGTGTTAATATATCTAGGAAGTAACCAACAAGAAACAAAAATTCAAGCAAGAGAGTGGTCATAAGGAAAAATGGTTACAAACTAAGCATTGATAATGGGCCTGAGGAAAAATGATTATAAAGTAAACATTGAGAATTACAGTCTGGGAACAGAATAATGAGATTCTTCCTTAGAGGGCCCTAGAGACAAGAAATCAAATACTTGTGAATGGTGTAAAGATATGTAGATACTCTGAATAGATAGGTGAAATATTGCATATAAAGGGGCGATGTACCTAAGGAGAACTTGAACTTTTTCCATTTCTGCTTGATTTAAGGATTAAACAACAATCACACCCACTCAGTGAACACCCACTGAGTTGTGAAAATGTCTGCATACCTCCCTGCTCTCAGATGGATAGCTGCAGCCAACTTAAACATGAAAGATTACTTCAGTGGATATTTTGAAAACAATAAAAATGGTTATTTTTTGTCTAGAGTTCATGTGCTGAAGCTTTACCTAAAGCTGGACTTGTAAACTGTAATCTCTGTAAGAAAACTTCCTTAAACTGATACCAAGGTGTTCCTTATTGAACAACTGATTTTTTTGTTATTTTGTATATAGTAAATGTTTAATAGATAATGGATGTAACTGATAGATTAATTGTACATTCAGACATATGTAAAAAGTTTAGGAGCCATCCTGAACTCCTGTTTAAATATGGAGCTTGTTTATGAATTGGCTTGGCTGCAGATATAAGAAAAGTTTGGGTTTTTTGACTCAGTAAGCAAACCTAAGATTGACATATGGGTTCCATGGTGAAAGGCAGTAATCTTGTTCTAAGATATCTTTAAATTATGGAAACTCTAAAGCTGGTCTTAAAAGCCTCAGCTCAAACTTCTCAACATTTTTGTTTCTAATCTGAATTGATTTCTGTGACTTAAAGTGTTTATTATCTTTCTCTGAGACTATCTAGGAAATCTTTATCACTGTATGAGACCTCTATAGGTACTGAATCACTGCTGTAATTTTTAAAAAATTATTCTGCATCTATAGATGCATAGACCTAGAATAGAACAACAAAGAATGTCAAAATGACTGAGTAAGGGAAGAGTCAGAAAAGGTAAATGTAAAGATGATGTCTGTGCATCTTAATAAAAATGACAGCCATGCTTCTCTTATATGAGCAGTTTGAAGCACAAGAGTCTTAAGCCACAAGGCAGAAAAAAAAAGGAACCTCAAAGGGTCTTAATAAGAATGAGAGTGATTGATTTTGGCAGACATCATAGTCAGGAAAAATGTGTTGATAAATTTTGTGCTTGTCAGTAAAATCTTTATGTAAAAAAAAAATTAAAAATAATTACAGAATAAATTGTTACAAGATAGACGTCAAGGAGAAAGAGGCACAAGTTAGGTAAGAGGAAAAAGGCAGCAGGGGAGTAAATATTGCTTAACTAATTTATTACCTCACTTCTAAGCTGCTAATTCACTAGCAAAAGTCAGGTAAAATGAAACTGTCTCAATATGTAAAAGAATTCCACCAGGCAAGTTGTTTTATTTAAACTGTTCACCATAAAAATCAACACAAACATGCATGTGACTTTAGGTAGAGAATGATGCTGATTGACCATGTGTTTTACATATACAATGCAAAGCTTTCCTTAAGTTAACACAATTACTGTCTGAGCATTTGCCACCAGTAGTAACTCAAATTTAATGAGTGAACAAGTTTATGTGATTTTTTTTCAATAATTTTTGAAATATATAGTACAATATAATGAAATATTTTATCTATTATACAAATTGACTCAGAATATAAATAGCATTTATATCTGTCTTATAATGTTAAACTAATATAAATTTTTCTTGCAAGTGTTTTGATGGTTTTCTTGACATCTTCAAATAAACACTGGATACTTTCTGGGGCCAAATTTTAGGTAAGTAAGTTCATTAATTGATTGGGCTAAATACACATATAATATGAAATTGTGTGATCTGTGATCATTCACAGGAATATAAAACAAAATTATGTAGAGGCCTTCTATTCATAAAGAGGCAGAAATATAAGATCTTTTTGAAATATTGAATTTAATAATTTATTCTGTGGAAAATTTGTATTAAACATCACTGCTGAAACCAAAAATTTGACTCTTCCCCTGCAGTGGGGAAACAGACTAAACAGACTAAAGGCCATAATGATGCACTCATGTAACATTAAAGGCAATAGAATGTCTTCTCTAATGCACTCCTGTGGTTAGCTGTATTCCTGGTTTATGTATCAATCACTGCAAGAAAAAACCTTATGTTTTCAATCTTGAAATAATATTTTTATGATCATTCAGGAAGACTTCAATTTAAGAGTTTTTAGGGTGGTAGTCTTTGAGTTTTACACCAGGGGTAGTTGTGGGTTTCCAATCAGAAAATATTTCAGTAGGCCTTGGAGTGACCACATTTGGACAGCCTGAATGCCAACAAAGTCCTGTTATCTAATATTTCCTTATATCTGGCTTCAGATTTACAGAGGTTTTATTTGGAAATGGTCAGTTCAGGACATTTCTTGATGCTGGAAATGTGAATTGTCCTTGCAACACTTGGTAGGTTACTCTGGATGAGCAAGGCTCACTCGTTGCACCAGGATCTCCTTGGATACTTTATAAAGATCTAAACAGCAAAACATCTCTGAGCAGCCTTCAGAGCTGGTTCCTACTTTTCTTTGGCAATAGCCTTTCAGAGAATTAATGAGCTGCATTTGAAGCAACAATTTTGTTTAGCTTAGAAGCTTTCCATCACTGTTAAAGTGCTGTTTGTTCTTTCATTATTCACTTTAAAATCATATTCATGACAGAAAGACACATGAAAAATGGAGCCATAATTTTTCACTTACTATGAAAGTATAGACAAGCAGGAATCATCTAACAGTTTCTCTCTACTCTACAAGAGAGCCCAAATGAGTATACAAGAAGATAATGATATGATAATCATTTTGCATGCTATCAAACTACTCAAACATTAAAGGTTTAAAAGCACAGTGCAAAATCAGCACCAAATCTGAAGATTATGCTATCTTGTTTGAATAGTTTGTTGGGAAGGTGGACTGAGAGAAAATTAAAAATACTAGTTGGTAAGTAATGAGTTTATATAATGAGATATATAAATAAAAATGTCTGATGTTCACAAGTAGCAGCCCCACAGTTTGAGAACTTTATATTTTGAATAGCAATATAAAAAATTTGTATTTCATATAATAAATATTTCCGTAATTCTGAAGGTATATGAGCTTAATGATCAGTGAAAACCAAAAAGTGCTTTCTTGAGAGTTCTTAATACTAAATTGTAAAAACCAGCAAAAGTTATCATGTCACTCCAAAAATTTGATCATTCACCTATATTTTTAGTACTACAGATCCAAGGTTTATAGCCTATTTTGGAAAGGGCATTGTTGCCTTAGGACTATTTTACCAGAAATGAAAAAATGGAGTAGAAATTGAACTTTCTAAGATAAATAATAATATCTATAAGATCAAGGAATTATGTCATCTCACAGCATAAAACCTAGAGGTATCTAATGAATTATCCAGATATTGAACTTAAAAGCTACACTGACCTTTCCCACAGCAGGTGGGCAAAATTGCATTTGAAAATCCAATACTTTTGAAAAATTATTCAATTCATTTACGTATGAACTTTTTTTTTAAATCAAAGATAGACATCAGGAATGAATAAACTGTGTGGCCTTAGTGATTTATTTCACTCCACTGACTAGAAAGTAAACCTAGGTATGTGTCTGAAATTAATAAGGTGATTCTTAGTACCCAATAAGTCTCTTTGAAGTTCCCTGAGCTGCTGTTTGGTAGAGAAGTGTATTAGAAAAGAAAAAAAATCTAAATCTGCCCAGCTCTTGCATTGCTTTTCCAAGGTCCTACTTCAGGGCACTCCCAGAGACAAGATATAAAGCTAGCCACACTTTCCGTTGACATAAGCCAGCTTGTCCTTATTTTCTGTTCTTTAGGCTGCAGGGAACAGAATATCACATCTTTGACTGGGTGCTTTCTTGCAAGAAGTTCTGAAACTTATGAGACATTAATTTTTAACATGTAATTTCTCAAGTTTTACACTGAATGCTTGTTGACAGAGACTTTGAGGTTACTAATTATTTATGCTTGACCAGTATGCTGGAAGTTTTCCTGGTACCAGGACCACTCCTCTGACAGTGTTGATTCTATTACACTGCACAAACAGAAGCTGAGATCTTTATCTTGAAATATCGAGAGATCTTGCCTACCTGCTGCAGTTCAGCTGGAGCTGAGAACTGAACAGCAAGAATATATGAAAGACTACCTTCATTGTCAAATAATTAATTACTAATTATTACACAGGTTGCTGTGGTCCTGTATGATAATACATATTGGTTCCTTTATAGTAAATTCTATAACTGTGTTGGTCTTAACTGGCATAACTCTCTTGGAATTTCTTTAAATGGATTTCCCATAAAAAATGAGATATATTTTCAAGTTGCTGACAGTACAGGTGCACATTAAGGACAAATTTTTATTGCCTGTGGGACTTCAAAATGCAATGCAAATCAATATTGCAGTAGCAAATGTTAGTATTGTCTGTAGTAGAGAACTCTGTTTATCTATTTCTCAGTATTTTAATCTGTTTTATTTAGTTTTAACTGTGCTTATCTAGCTTAAACTAGCTTTTGGATACCCTTAAGGGAAGAGAAAACCATTGACTTTCTAGCACCAGTTACAGAATATTAGGAAATTTGAAGATTATTCTATTAGGACAGACATCAATGGAAATTGTATTGAAAATCAAAATCTGTAATCCTTAAATACTCAAGCAAGCAAATTTTCTTTATTCATCTTTACATTTGTCTTAGGTGCACGTCTGTAGTATCTTTTTTGTTACAATTCCTCATCTGTAGAACTGAATTCATCTATTTCTTTGCTGGATTTTTATATTGCAGTTATGGAATGGGATAATTGCACAATAAAAATTTCTGATTTCAGAGAGATGCCCCTACTACAAATCTACCATGTTGTGACTTACTAAAATGAAAATTTGTTCAATAATAGCATCCAAAACTTTAGATTCATCTGGTCCAACATATTTCACTCTCATATGGAGTAACACAGAATAATCAGAAAAAAGTGCAGAATGTCTGTAAGAATAAGGTGTGATGCTGTTTGTCCTCTGAATGCCTGATTTTACTGTCTTAACAGGATTTATGGGTCTACAACAATTGAAGTAGAGGGTTTAAAGGCTCAGTATACTAGGTGATGTCTTTCCCTGCTCTGGTGAAAAATGTCTCAATTCTAGATTTACAGGTATTTGTTTATTTCAATTAACCAAATAAATGGAGATTAACTGCAAAACATAGATTGTAACTCTGCTCATATAATCTAAAATTAATTGCTTAATAAAAGTACTATTTCACTGTTATACAAAGAGTCTTTTTTACATAGCAAAGTTTTTACCAATGTATGCTTTTCTGAGATACTAAACCTTGCTTTTTATGTGCACAGTTTTTGGTTTCAGGTCAATAATTTCAAATGATGGCAAAAAAATCCACTGAACACAAAATCCAGTGCAATGATCTGTGATGTCTGTCAGAATCATTAGACCTCATCTATTTTATTTTAACAGTTCCTTTACTATGGAGCTGTAAAACTGATGTGCAACGCCCTGCAAAAGTGTATTCAGTACCTGGAACACTGATGGGGAAGATCATGCTGAGAGCTACTGAAAGACTTTTAAAGAACAGTGAAATCATCAGACACAGTCAATGTGAGTTCACAAAGAGAAAGTTCTGTTTAACGAATTTGATTCCTCTTCAGTAAGGTTACATCTCTAATGGGTACTGGATGTAGTTTTTCTGGGTTTTAACAAGGCTTTTGGTACTGTCCTTCACAGCATTCTTTGGGACAAGTTGTCCAGCTGTGAGATGAGCAGGTTGATGGTATTTAGGACATCAGAAGGAATTTCTTCATGGAAGGGTTGTTAAACATTGAAGAAGACTGCCCAAGGAGGTGGTGGAGTGACTATCGCTGCAGGTGTTCAAGAAATGACTGGATGTGGGACTTAGTACCATGGTCTAGTTGACAAGGTGGTGATAAGTCAAAGATTGGACTCAATGATCTCAGTGGTGTTTTTCAACCTAAATAGTTCTGCGATTCTGTGAAGAATTAGCTGAAGGACAGAGCTCCAGAGTTATAGTGAATTGTGCAATCTCTGGCTGGTGGCCAGTCACCAGTGGCATTCATCAAGGATGAATTCTAAGGCCAGTTCTATTTAAAATATTTATCAGTGATCTGGATGCAGGAGTTGAATACACCATTGCCAAGTTTGCTGATGATACCAAACTGGGAGGTGCTGTTGACTCTTGAGAGACAAGAGGCCTTGTAGAGCAATCTGTGTATCTTGAAGCACTTGGCAATCATCAACAGCATAAAACTGAAAACGACCAGCTGCTGAGTTTTGTACCTGGGTCAGATTAACAGTGGGAATAAATCTAAACTGGAAGAGGAGTGTCTGGAGAGCAGCCCTGCAGAAGGAGGTCTGGGGATTCTGGCTGGCAGGAGTCTCAAAACAAGTCAGTGTGCCTGGACAGCCCAGAGGGCAAACTGCATCCTGGAGTGCAACAAACACAGCTCCATAAGCTGGAAAAAAGGTGTGATTATTCTTCTCTACTTAGAATTGGTGTGGCCTCACTTTGAGTCCTGTGTGTGGTTCTGGGCCCTACCATTTAAAAGGGACGTGAAGGTACTTGAATGCATCCAGACAAAGGTGACAAAGGTGGTGAAGTGGGTAGAAGGCATATCCATGAGGAGTGGTTGTTTAGTGTAGAAGAAAAGGAGACTGAGGGGCAACCTCACTGGCTCCCTGCATCTTCCTGAGGAAAGGAAGTGGAGAGACAAGTAATGATTTCTTCTCCCTGGTCCCAGTGTCAGGACATGTGGGAATAGCTCAAAGATGTATTCGTCAGGAGAGGTTTGGACTTGACATGACAAAACTGGTTTTTACCAATGGTGATCAAACCCAGGAACAGACTTCCTGGAGAGCTGGTCAATGCCCCAAGCCCATCAGTGTTAAAGACAATAACCTTAAGCTGTGCTTTAACTTTTGATCAGCCATGAAGTGGTCAGGCAGTTGGAGTCAAAGATCATTGTAGATCCCCTTCAACTCAATTCTTCTGTTCTAAGATTCCTCCTCTATCTTAGATATGAAATACGTGTATATAAATAAGTATGTTTTCTTAATTAATAATAAACAGTAATGAATAAAATGGCATATGTGCTGCATTGTTCAAGTGCCAAGAGAAGCAGATAGGTGGCCTGCTGTAAGCAGTACCAGCACAAGCAAATAATTTATCACAACCAGCAAGAACATCAAGAACTTTAATGTAATATCTCAACCATGCAACATTTGTGAAGTACTTAATGGTTGTTTTGTCAACTAAAGATTGCCATGTACAATAAAATTGAACTTTCTTGGAGGTAGTGAAAGCAATAGCCCTTCTTCCTAATTGGAAACTACATGTAGTTTATTTGATTTTACCTTATATCTTGTGGTTGCAGGGCCACAAGTCCCAGGAATGAATCAATGACTGTAAAAAATCAGTAGCTAAATATAATTCTTAGGCTCTTTCTTATAGTCATTGTTTTTTCTTGGCTATTTCACTTGTTACTGAATTGGTGCAAAATCTTGTGAGTTTTTTAGTAGTAGTTTGTGATTTAGACTATTGTCCTATGAAGTGAATTTTTGATTTAAAATGTAAATGAGAAGTTTAGTTTACTTGCTTTTTACTTGTGGCCCATTTTCTACAGTTATTTTGACAATTTGTAGGTGTTGCATAGATTTGTGTAATATATCTAGACCAAGTGTAAAAGCCTCATCTTTTTCATATACCGTCATGTAGAGAGTACTGCTATCTAATCACACTTTAAAGATGATGGGAAAATTTCTCCATCAGGAGAAACCATTGTTTATAAGTGAAAAAATATTCTGTAGAATTACTTTAAGCAGCACAATTTGCTATTTGCGCACAACTGCAGTAAAAAAACCAAACAAATAGAAAGAATTTAATTCACTGCCTTGCCTATACTCTGATTTCCCTGCCTGCTGGCAACTAAAAGAGTGGTAAAAGAAGATAAATAAAAGTACAGGATCATTGCTTGTTTCTGGTACTGAACAGGAATTTAGAATGAAATAAAGGCCCTCCAAAATTTTGGCACAATTGAGAAGTGAATTATTACATATACTTAGGATGTACAAAGTATAGAATCACATCTGTGGGTCAGGTCAGAAAGAAAAATAATTTTAAACTTGTTTCTTCTCTTCTGTATGACTGTTCTAACAATTAAATTAAAAGATCACTTTCCTTGCATTGATAAATGCACATGTGAAATTACTCAGAAGGGGAAATTACTTCAGTTAGAGGGACTTATTTCTGTTATGTTTTCCTATCTGAAATTTACAGTTACTCAGAATTATTAAGTTTTTAACTATGTATTAAAATTAGTAGCATTGTATGCAACAATATCTTCTTTCCCTCTCCCTACCCTCCTCCCCTCCCAAAAAAAAGTCATTTGAGGTTAGCCATTGAATTTCTTACTTGACTGAATTAGGTATGTGGATCTGAGAAAAATTGCTATGTGCTGCACTTTTTTGTATGGTGACACATGAAACTGAATCCAAGTAGAATTGAGAGTAGGAGAGACTTCGTTTGGCTCTATATTCTCCCACTGTGATTGTTTCTGTAGGTTCAGACCAGCAATTAGCTGGTCTTTCAAATGTATTTGGATTTATTTAAATGTGTCTTAACATATCACATACACTTTTGGCAGTATTGTTGTGACTTGCCCGTAATAGTAATTCCAAAACATATTTAAATATGACTACTTCTGTTGTCTCCATAGACCACAGCATGTCTAAAGAACTGGTTTATGGCACCATTGAGGCTCACCTATTTCTAAGGCCTGGTGATCAATTTGAGAACCATTTTGAGGAGTTTGGCCTTTCTGCCAAAGATTAAGAAAGTGTATTTAGCTTTGGAAGGAGTTTATAGCATTAGAGTTGCAAAACAGACTGTTTCTTGTGATGATTGTGTAACTGATTGGTTCTCCTGGTGATGAAATAGCTATAGCCAGTGCTAACTTCAGAATTTCAACATGGAGGTGCTGAGAACACGATCTAAGCAGCTGAATAGTGGTATCAGTGAAATGAATTAGTGAGGGATTTTGTTCTTTCCCGGGTGGACAGATCATACAGCATTTTTGGATACTCCCTGCGACAAAAATGGAAATTTCACTTGTCCGAATATTGATATGTGTTTTTCTTTTGTTTAAGAGTAAAACTTCATTCTAGTGAGTAATGTAGAGGTTCTAGCACGAAAGTTAATGCATCTCTTGGACTGTAATACAAATTATATTTTGAAGTGGAAGAGGTTGCTGGACTCTCTCTGAGACCACAAAAGTAGTGTAACATTTACTCCATCCAAGGAATGTTTAGAGACCCAGACTATGAAATGAACAGAGCAGAAATGTTTTTGCTTGTTTTTCTTACTGGTATAACTATTCCTAATAATATTTTAAGAGCAAAGGAAAACACAATTAGATGTGGTCTATATTGTTTGTTTATGAAGGAGTTAAAAAGTTTGGGAGAAAGAGCTTACTTTGCTATGTCATAGCTGGCAAGATGAGAGACAGAATTTGTTTCCAAATGAAAATATTAAATGGTTATAATGCAGGAATGAGGAAATTGAATAAGAGTCCACATCCTCCTTAATACAGCCTGATTCTAAAGAGGGAGAGGAAAATGTGCTGTGGCTTTCTGATGCTTCCTTGAAACTTGAGGCATATCCTTTAATGAAAGATTCCTTTTGCTTTGGATAATTTTGTTTGAAATTGCTACTACATTAAGATTTGTTTTCCACTAAATATTTGTTCCTTCTTCCAACTTTTTGTCCTTGGCTTCCAAAAGTCATATTGGAAATTGGCTGGTAAAATATATTTTTTATGTTTCATGGAAGAAGCTGAGCTAGTTAATCAGGTCTATTCTGATGAAAGCTTGGCTTTCTCGTTTATGCTCTTTCCAAATTCTATTTAATGGAAGTCCTTGATTTTCTTACAATTGACCAAAATTGAAGTGGAAGAAGCAGTTTGAATTTTACAGTAGGATAAAATGGGCTTTAGTGCCAAATCTCTCAATTATCATAGTGTCAAAACTCAGCTCTAAGTCTGTATCTAAATTTTAGTTGAAAAGATGACTGACATTTTATGTCTGAAGTAATTATATCCAGTTGATATAAAAGTAAAAACCAGTGAGACTGTAGCAATCCATACCATCAAGGCACCATGCTGCTTATTCATAATTGCACTTACCCCAGAGCTCACCTGACTAAAATTATTTTGCTTTCTTTTTCAGTTATAGGCATCCTACTGGATGGAGGAACTGAATTATTATCCAAAACTAGGAAATGAATCCATCATAGGAAATTTATAAAATTGAAAGACTTTAATGTTTTGTTTTGTACAGTCTATGATCAACTCACTTTCTGAGCTTGCTCATAATTATGAGTTAGTTGAGGAAAAAACTTTAACAATTGAGTTTTGATGTGTAGTCCATGGTAGTGCTACTTCCAAAGTTGGTATTGCTTTGCACACAGTCTTGTTCTTATTTGGCAGGATTTGCATGATATTTATTATTTATTATTATTTATAATATTCATTATGCAAATTAATACGAGAAATGTGACTCTAACAGTAGCATTGGAGGTGCAGAACTGATTATTGGTGACCTGTAAAAGTTACCTATCTCCATGTTCACTTGAATGCCTTTCCAAGGGCACACATAAATGAAAGGGATAAGGACAGAACCTAAAAAAACCCGATAATGTTATTTTTGTTCCACTTAATCTACTTATTCCTAGGAGTTCTTAATTATGCCAAAAAAAGTGATCTATCCTTCTATCTGAATTCAATTAATTCAACAATTAATCAGGAATGCTGTATCTTAATGAGGTTCACTCACACTGTGGCTTTCCACTCACTGAAGTTCTCATGTTAAACTCAGTAATTTGCACAACAATACAGTTACATGTTTGTTTCTTTGCAAGACTTTCCCTCAAGGATCTCCTCGCAAATGAGCTCTATGGTTCAAGGATTTTCTGCAGAGTAAATACAGTAAAAAAGTCAGAAGGAGTAGAATGTTACCCCCAGATACAGTTTCTGCATCATGAACAGGATGGAATGAGAAACAGAATTATAAAAGCGATGCCTCCTTTGTAGCAGTGTGTGAAGGGATAAGCAAAATATATTTGAAACTTAAGGTCATGTTGTGATGGGTTGACCCTGTCTGGATGTCAGACACACACCAAAGCCACTTTATCACTCCCCTCCACAGCTAGGAGGAGACAAAATATAATGAAAGATGCATATGTTGAGATGAGGACCAGGAGAGGTAACTCACTGATTATCACCATGGGAAAACACAGCTGACTTGGGGAAATTAATTGAATTTATTACTAATCAAAATCAGAGCAGATAATGAGAAATAAAACAAATCATGAAACACCTTCCCACCACCTGTCCCTCCTTCCCAGGCGCTGTGTCCTTGCCACAGTGGCACAGAGAGACAGGGAATGGGGATTATAGTCAGCTTATCACAGTTCCTGCTGCTACTCAGGGATAAAAGTCCTTCCCTGCTCCAGTGTGGGATTCATGGAGACAGTCCTCCATGAAGCTCTCCAACATGAGTCCTTCCCACAAGCTATGAACTTCATGAACTGCTCCAGCATGCAACCCTTTCCATGGGGGTGCAGTCCTTCCAGGCACAGCTTGCACCAGCATGAGGCCTCCACNAGATAATGAGAAATAAAACAAATCATGAAACACCTTCCCACCACCTGTCCCTCCTTCCCAGGCGCTGTGTCCTTGCCACAGTGGCACAGAGAGACAGGGAATGGGGATTATAGTCAGCTTATCACAGTTCCTGCTGCTACTCAGGGATAAAAGTCCTTCCCTGCTCCAGTGTGGGATTCATGGAGACAGTCCTCCATGAAGCTCTCCAACATGAGTCCTTCCCACAAGCTATGAACTTCATGAACTGCTCCAGCATGCAACCCTTTCCATGGGGGTGCAGTCCTTCCAGGCACAGCTTGCACCAGCATGAGGCCTCCACGAGGTCACAAGTCCTACCAGGAAACCTGCTTTAGTCTCTTCACATATCTGCAGGAGCCTGTTCCAGGAGCCTGTTCCAACACAAGCCTCCCACAGGTTCACAGCCTCCTCTCAGGCATCCACCTGCTCTCGTGTAGGATGAAGGTTGACCTCTGCATCCCTGCGATCCCCCATGGGCGGCAGAGGGACAGCTGCTTCTCCATGGTCTTCACCACAGGCTGCAGTGGAATCTCAGCTCCTGTGCCTGGAGCTCTGCACTCTCCATCTCCACTGACCTTGGTGTCTGCAGAGTAGTTCCTCTTATGTATTCTCACCCTGCTATTCTCTGGCCACACTTCTATCTGTGCAAAAAGTTTTTCCTTCTTAAGTATGTAATCATAGAGATGTTACTGTCATTCCTAGCTGGCCCAGCCTTGGCCAGCAGTGGGTTTCTCTTAGAGCTGGCTGGCATTGGGTTTCAGACATGGGGAAAGCTTCTAGGAGCTTCTCATAGAATCCACTCCTGTGAACTCCCTGCTACAAAAACCCGGCCACACAAACCCAATACACATGTCAATGCAAATAAATGAATGTAAAGAACTGATGGCAGCTGCTAAATTCTATCAAACTATCAAATTCTACCTGAACATCTAAAACTTCTCCATTTTTACAAGTGGAAGAAAATTGCACTGCTATTAGCTAAGAGTCAGTGTATCATGAGAAGAAATGAAATGCAAGGTTTCTTGCTTTTCAGGTAGTAGTATTGGGTCCAGAATACAGTTCAGTTGATATGATTGGAGGGCCCTTGAGCTTTTGGTAAAATGGAGTGTTTACTGGAGGGATTAAATTGTCATGAACAACAAATAACTGAGCTNAAAATATATTTTTTATGTTTCATGGAAGAAGCTGAGCTAGTTAATCAGGTCTATTCTGATGAAAGCTTGGCTTTCTCGTTTATGCTCTTTCCAAATTCTATTTAATGGAAGTCCTTGATTTTCTTACAATTGACCAAAATTGAAGTGGAAGAAGCAGTTTGAATTTTACAGTAGGATAAAATGGGCTTTAGTGCCAAATCTCTCAATTATCATAGTGTCAAAACTCAGCTCTAAGTCTGTATCTAAATTTTAGTTGAAAAGATGACTGACATTTTATGTCTGAAGTAATTATATCCAGTTGATATAAAAGTAAAAACCAGTGAGACTGTAGCAATCCATACCATCAAGGCACCATGCTGCTTATTCATAATTGCACTTACCCCAGAGCTCACCTGACTAAAATTATTTTGCTTTCTTTTTCAGTTATAGGCATCCTACTGGATGGAGGAACTGAATTATTATCCAAAACTAGGAAATGAATCCATCATAGGAAATTTATAAAATTGAAAGACTTTAATGTTTTGTTTTGTACAGTCTATGATCAACTCACTTTCTGAGCTTGCTCATAATTATGAGTTAGTTGAGGAAAAAACTTTAACAATTGAGTTTTGATGTGTAGTCCATGGTAGTGCTACTTCCAAAGTTGGTATTGCTTTGCACACAGTCTTGTTCTTATTTGGCAGGATTTGCATGATATTTATTATTTATTATTATTTATAATATTCATTATGCAAATTAATACGAGAAATGTGACTCTAACAGTAGCATTGGAGGTGCAGAACTGATTATTGGTGACCTGTAAAAGTTACCTATCTCCATGTTCACTTGAATGCCTTTCCAAGGGCACACATAAATGAAAGGGATAAGGACAGAACCTAAAAAAACCCGATAATGTTATTTTTGTTCCACTTAATCTACTTATTCCTAGGAGTTCTTAATTATGCCAAAAAAAGTGATCTATCCTTCTATCTGAATTCAATTAATTCAACAATTAATCAGGAATGCTGTATCTTAATGAGGTTCACTCACACTGTGGCTTTCCACTCACTGAAGTTCTCATGTTAAACTCAGTAATTTGCACAACAATACAGTTACATGTTTGTTTCTTTGCAAGACTTTCCCTCAAGGATCTCCTCGCAAATGAGCTCTATGGTTCAAGGATTTTCTGCAGAGTAAATACAGTAAAAAAGTCAGAAGGAGTAGAATGTTACCCCCAGATACAGTTTCTGCATCATGAACAGGATGGAATGAGAAACAGAATTATAAAAGCGATGCCTCCTTTGTAGCAGTGTGTGAAGGGATAAGCAAAATATATTTGAAACTTAAGGTCATGTTGTGATGGGTTGACCCTGTCTGGATGTCAGACACACACCAAAGCCACTTTATCACTCCCCTCCACAGCTAGGAGGAGACAAAATATAATGAAAGATGCATATGTTGAGATGAGGACCAGGAGAGGTAACTCACTGATTATCACCATGGGAAAACACAGCTGACTTGGGGAAATTAATTGAATTTATTACTAATCAAAATCAGAGCAGATAATGAGAAATAAAACAAATCATGAAACACCTTCCCACCACCTGTCCCTCCTTCCCAGGCGCTGTGTCCTTGCCACAGTGGCACAGAGAGACAGGGAATGGGGATTATAGTCAGCTTATCACAGTTCCTGCTGCTACTCAGGGATAAAAGTCCTTCCCTGCTCCAGTGTGGGATTCATGGAGACAGTCCTCCATGAAGCTCTCCAACATGAGTCCTTCCCACAAGCTATGAACTTCATGAACTGCTCCAGCATGCAACCCTTTCCATGGGGGTGCAGTCCTTCCAGGCACAGCTTGCACCAGCATGAGGCCTCCACGAGGTCACAAGTCCTACCAGGAAACCTGCTTTAGTCTCTTCACATATCTGCAGGAGCCTGTTCCAGGAGCCTGTTCCAACACAAGCCTCCCACAGGTTCACAGCCTCCTCTCAGGCATCCACCTGCTCTCGTGTAGGATGAAGGTTGACCTCTGCATCCCTGTGATCCCCCATGGGCTGCAGAGGGACAGCTGCTTCTCCATGGTCTTCACCACAGGCTGCAGTGGAATCTCAGCTCCTGTGCCTGGAGCTCTGCACTCTCCATCTCCACTGACCTTGGTGTCTGCAGAGTAGTTCCTCTTATGTATTCTCACCCTGCTATTCTCTGGCCACACTTCTATCTGTGCAAAAAGTTTTTCCTTCTTAAGTATGTAATCATAGAGATGTTACTGTCATTCCTAGCTGGCCCAGCCTTGGCCAGCAGTGGGTTTCTCTTAGAGCTGGCTGGCATTGGGTTTCAGACATGGGGAAAGCTTCTAGGAGCTTCTCATAGAATCCACTCCTGTGAACTCCCTGCTACAAAAACCCGGCCACACAAACCCAATACACATGTCAATGCAAATAAATGAATGTAAAGAACTGATGGCAGCTGCTAAATTCTATCAAACTATCAAATTCTACCTGAACATCTAAAACTTCTCCATTTTTACAAGTGGAAGAAAATTGCACTGCTATTAGCTAAGAGTCAGTGTATCATGAGAAGAAATGAAATGCAAGGTTTCTTGCTTTTCAGGTAGTAGTATTGGGTCCAGAATACAGTTCAGTTGATATGATTGGAGGGCCCTTGAGCTTTTGGTAAAATGGAGTGTTTACTGGAGGGATTAAATTGTCATGAACAACAAATAACTGAGCTACCTCATAGCATGAATAAAGAAGAGACTTAAATGAAGCAATGGTGTTCCTGCTTTCTTCTTTACTTCTAAAGATCTGTTCATTACAATCCAGTCCCATAGTGAACTACAGGGTTTGTACTGAATTTCTGATTTGCTGTGCTCTCCTTCAGGAGATTTAGGAAAAGAAAATCTTCCTTCTTACTATCATTAATGTTAATCACATAGGATAAAATGTCAGACTTTAGGCATGGGCGAGTGGCTTGGAAAGATCAACTCCAGGTTTCGTGAATTCAGGTGTTATGGTCTTTTCTGCCAGAGGTTGATACAAAGAGCAGAAAGGCAGCATGTCATTCCAGCTGGATGCCCGAATTTTAGATAGCTGGAAGAAAAACCCAAACAACCAAGTGTGAATTAAAAGAGCTGTCTGGTGTGGTACAGGAGAGACTTGGTCTTAGTATTTTTCCTTTTCCCTTTCAATGATAATTTCATGTAACAGTGCCTTGTGAACAGCATCAACATCCTGACCTTTACTGAGCTACCTCTGATCATTCATCTGCCCAGAGCTGTGATGTAGGTTATTGTCATCCTTACGTGGCCCAAGATATCACTTGCAATCCTTGAATTGTCCTGCTTTTCCTTCAGAGAGAAAACTAATGATAGATACCCATGAGAGTACTACACTGGGGGAGCAGGAAAAAGTGCAGAGTGAGATGTTTTGAGGAGGTTTTCTGTTGTGCTATGCTGCTTTGGTACTGTCCCTCATAGTGACTGGGAATAGGGCCGGGGTGCTTTGGTTAAGCCATATGGTAAAAATTTACACAAGTATTAGCAGCAGAATATATGGAGCAACAACTTAGATGCTTATGAATGTTACCTCAAGAAACCAGCTCATACAACTGATTAAAACAGATGATAAAACTTACAAATTATAAACTCCAGCTATTTTTTTTGTCCAAAGACAAAAATATTTTACCCAAAGAAAAAAAATAGGCTTAGCTTCACAGACAAATAAAGGCAAAGCTGATTTACTTTTGGCTTTGCATCACACAAAGTTGAATTTAGAGCAGCTCTAATTTCTGCATGTCAAGCCTTGTAGCTATGCACATAATTACTTTCAGAATTGGTGAAACCTCATTTCTCATCCACTTATGCAAATGTATACAAATATTATAACCACAGAAGTGTTTTTAGTTCAAAAATAAAAGAAGACACTACGTCTGAATATAAATGCATGCAGGGTTGGTATGGTACAATGAGGCTGATTTATACAGGTTAATGTCCAGACACCATCAAAACACTGGGACTTTTATCAAATAACCTTAAGTTCCTGGATCAAATCAATACAAAGATTATTTGAATAGTTCTTCTCCATTGTAGAATGTACATTCATAATGTTTCAGAATCATTAAAAAGTATGCAGTGTTAGATTGAAATAATAAAAGCTTCATGCTTATCTACCTTGTGATAAAAGGTATATGATAAAAATTGTTTTTTTAAAAATCAGGGTAAGATCCTGGAACTGATGATTTCTAGAGAAAAGTTTTGCTACTCATATGCAATGCATGGACAACCAGAGTGTTGATGAGTACAAAGGAATCTCATGGCTATTTAAAATTAAAATTAAAAAGAAGTAAAATCTATTTTCTTTTGAAGATGATTTACCAAGCCACTAGGGAGACTGATTTTTGACATTTTTGTACTTGTGAGCAAAAATGTTCTTATTATTTGCTTTAATTTTAATACTCACAATTGTACTGTCAAAATATTTTAGACTTAACTCTTAGATATGCATACAAAAACCCCTAGCTTCCTAACTCTTCCTGATGATGTTCCTAGACTGGGGAAAATACAGGTAAAGGAGGCTTCTCCTTAAGGAAACCTAATAAACTGAATTCAGATATAAAATTTGACACAGCTGATGGACTCAGAGACAACAGATTTTAGGTCATAGTGATTAAAATATTCAGTATCTGAGCTGGAAGAGTGGAGCTGCAATGATTGTTTACTGGCATGCAATCTACTTTTAAATCACCTCCCAGCTTATTGAGGAAATACTTAACAATAATTTAGACTATGATGGGTTTGGCACTGCAAGTTATATTTGAGAAAAGAAGAAACCCGCTCTATTTGGATAGGCACAAGAGAAGAAAGCAAGAAATAAATCTTAAGGAAGACAGTTCTTCCTACAATAGGAGGAATTGGTAGGAACTAAAATCCCATGAATTTAGAATATATTGTACTCAATCAACAAATTAGTATTTCTTCCTCTGGGAGGAAATGAAATTATTTCTATTTTAATGCAAGAAGCACGCTAAAAACTTGCAAGCTTTTAATTCTCTTTTCTCATTAACCTTCCAGGAAAGTCAAAGATGCAGACATAGACACCACTGTAGAACTATTGTGAACCTTCTATTTGCATTTAAGTGCATTTAAGTGCATCTGCCAGTGGCCATGTGACTGTTTTTCCAATGATATAAACTATCTGCCCCAAATTTCTCTCTAGCTAAAATGGAACACAGGCATTATAACAAGTTTTCTTCAACAGTCAAAACACATGATCTGTTTAATCTCATTCATTTGGAATTCTTAGTATGTGTGGAAGATCTCTGGCGGAAGGATATTTGGAATGTTACATTGTTTAAACCTGCAAAGTCTTCCTGGCTTAGAAGAAATGTTTATGCTTGGCAAATATTTAAAGGGGGGATTTCCAAGAGTGGAAAGAATATTTTTGTTTTGGTTTTTGGTTTTGGTTTTTTTTTGAGATTTGTGTGTGTGTGTGTGTGTATGTGTGTGTGTGTGTAAATAGATTAAAGAAAATTGTCCCTGAAACAGTAATCTTTCTTTTCCACCACCTCTCCCTCATCCTCTATTTGGAATGAGTTCCTAGCTTTTTTGACAACATGGCAAACAAAGTGTATAATACTTGGAGTAGGCAGTGCAAATTCATGGGCTGTTGATCCACATCCCTCTGGTCCAAATAATGCCAAAATGGTTACAAACATCAGTGGACCATGGGAAGACCTTGATAAGTAGGAGATTTGACATTTAGCTTTATTATGTTTGAGGGTATGGAGTTTCTTCTGGTTTTGATAGATATGATCACACAATTGTAGTCTGAACCCTTTATTAATTGTTGCATAGCATGAGAGAAAAGCAGAGTGGACAAGACAGTAGACAGTTCATTACTATGACTCATTATTCAGTTCCAGCATGTTCCTAGTGATAGCAGTTTGAGTGTTTGATCATTTTGCTCAACAAATATGTCCCCTTGTCTTATTGTATTTTGTATAATATGCTAATTAATTTATCGAACTTTTGAAGGAGGAAATGGAATTTTTTCTTTTTTACATTTTGCAAACTCTGGACAAAGTGAGTTGTTCACTAGCCAAGGGCATTTTTTGAGAACGTCAAAGAAAACAATATTTTCATTAGCAATGTGTTTTATTTATATACATAGATTTAATGTCTGCCTATAGTAATCAGCTTTTTTTGAGCACTATATGCCATCTATAAAGACAAAACAGGTTTTGTACATTGATTAGAAAGAGTATATTGATTTTGCTTGCCCCTCAGATTCGCATTGGAGATTTTTTATAGCAGGGAAGGTACATTATGGGTATTTCTGAAGAGATATAATATTTTCTTCCCATTCATGTATTTTTGAATGGAATTGGGACCATAGCACTCTAGTTGCTCAGTAACTAAAACATAATTTTAAATTCTTCCAATATGGACCTGTTTTTCCTAAGCACCAATGCCTTTCTGCACAGGTAGTTGGATAGTTCAGAAAATATAATTTGAACCTTTTTTATCATTACTTGACTTGAAAAGTAAAAACTTGTTTGTTAGTAGTATTTTCCTACATGCTGTGTATTTTGTGTGTAGAGAAGAACAGCTCCTGCAGAGAGAAGTAGCAATCATTTAAATAAACATTAGTGACAACTAGGTTATTGACTATTTGCTGTAAGAATTAATGTGCATGATAGGCATGATTATACTTCTTGTTTTGTGTAGAGACAAAATTTTCCTTTAATCTTGACAAAAATAAAATGGCTTAGCATTAGGTGACACTGAAAGCACCATCTAATCTGTCAGACAAACACCCTAACACTACTGTCGCTGGCAGAATCTCTCCTCTTGCACTGTATGTCAATTATTTGGAATACTGTGTATGTTCTAATACGTAGGCTGGGAGACCAGATTGCTGGATGTTGTTACTGCTGCTGTCCTTGAGTGTTGGAAGTGTGAATTAATTTGAATCTTAAATTTTATTCTTGATTATCTTATGTGTTGGGTGTTTTAATGAATTTTATTTGAGTCATAATTATAATTTTAGTATTTTAATAACTTAAAATGCTTGATCACTCAGAGGACTTCAGCAAACCCCAGTCCATAAGTGTATTGTGGCAATGCATTCTACTGTTATCCCATTATAGAATGTCATCTGATTTGTGAGAAACATAAACCAAGTTAAGTGTGGGGAGGGGCATTAACTTGTTCTATTTGTAATCTTGTGTCATATCATGCATCACATGGAGGAGCAAAATAAAAGGCTGTCACATTTTCCAAGCTGAAGACATCAGGACATATGTTTGTTGAAAGTTTCTAATTAGTCTTTAAATCTTAGCTATTCTTGGAATTTGAATGTACTTCAGCCTTCTAAAACGTAATCTAAAGGTGGTTAATCTATATTACTACTTTTTCTCCATACTTCAAAATAAATGGGTTGGCATTTGTAGCTTTTATATTCTGTCATCTTTCCGTAGAAATTAATATGTCTAGTGTCTTGGTGTTTATATTCTTGCTATTTATGTTCTTGCTGGCAGGAAATCTAGATACACCTCAATATCTGTTTAATAAAGTCTCTTCCTTTAAAATTATCTGGATTAAATAAGTAAAAAATATCTAGCAGGGAGTATGGGGGGTTGTGTTGAGTTTTTTATTCATATATTAAATGTCATTTAACCATAATGTTGCATTTCATCTAGATTTCCTAAACAGGTGTTTAAAGGAAAAAGAAAGACATTTGCCATCTCACTTTCATATTTAGTACATAACTATAGCACAAGATTGTACATCTTATTTATATGTTTTGGGGTCCTTGAGCATTAAGCAATATTTTGCATGTATTAATATAATATTTACCTTGCTCATATACCTGATTAAATTTATAATTCTATAACTTAATTAATTTTTCTCCTCAGTCCAGCTTTCTTTTTATTGATATGGAAATGTTCGGACATGTTTTTTTCTTCAGATTCAAGAATTCACCGACGGATCTCTGAGCACATTTTGTATGGATTTATAGTAAATATTCATAACTTCAGCTATGACTCTTACCAGTAAATTGTTGCATTTAGGGTCTTTTACTGTGTCGTTAGACATTTTTAACTGGAAAGCCTAGATTTGGTCTTTTCCAAAAGAGAAATATTTTGGAAAGCATGGGTAAATCCACTTCAACTTTTTAAAACTAGAATTAATGTGAAATGATACTGTTTTCTCCATTTTACAGAAACAATGAGTGTTGTTTTTAGACCACTCTTAATAGTGATACGGTTGAAAGGGAAGCTAGAAAGTGAATTTCTACAATGAAGTGAGTCCATATTATTTGCAACAAAACATTAAAGAACAAAAACTTGCACAACTGAGCGTATTAAATTAGATTCACAACAATAAACCTAGTGTTCCTGAATGTACAGTCTGAATTCAGCAAGAACTTGGGAACAACCAGTCTTGGGAAATAACTTTAGTGGCATCTGAATAGCTTGCTTTTATAGAAACTTACTTCCAGAAAAATTATCTTTTTTATTTTTTCTTTTCAAACTGATTATTAGATTCAGAAGTTCTAGGAGAACAAATGAGCTAAGAAAGCTGACTGTTTTTATGGCTCCTTTGAATATAATATGCTGTACTTTCACCCTATGTTTTTAATTAGTTTTTTTTTACCAGTCTTGAAGAATAACCCACATCTTTGTTAATTTTCTTATGTTCCTAATGTAGGTGATAAATTTGAGGGTAATGAATAAAGAATGCTGACGTATAGGAACTTCGGATTTATTCTTGGCTGTCATTATAATATCAATCACTCATGTACTTACTACTATTTCTTTTTTTCTTCTGGGCTTAGAGCTATTTGTCCTGACTGCAGCATGACTCCTCAAGGGTAGATCTCGACTTCTCCCTTTCATGGAAGAATATTCTTCAGCCAAAAACAGATATATAAACACATTCTTGTACACTCAGCTCATCAAAGATCAGTATTTCAAATATTTATCTTCCTAAATATGTATTTATCTTCTTAATGTGTGTGTCAGAACAGTAATATATATACACAGTAACATGTCGTGGCCTATATGGGAAAAATATTTGAAAAATCTTTTTATTTTTGTAAGGAGTTAAATAATATGTCAAAATCACATATAATACTGTAATAGAAAGCATGTCTATATTTATGCATTTGTACATAAATAATAACATGGAAAGGATCTTTTCTTTCTTCCCTTTTTCCTGCTACCAATAAACAATTCACATTTCTCTTGTACATATTTTTCCCCAGAGCATTTTAATTTCAATATATCTCTAAGGAGTTTAAGGTGTTTTCTTACTTGTGGTTTTTTGATGATTTTTAAAAATCTATTTAAAAATCTGATTCCTGGCAGGTACATAAATGCATGTGTAATGTCCAAATAGAGAAAGGTTAATTGTTTTAGGTTAATATAACAATTTTATCATTTATTAGTCCTGCAAAATTAGAAGCCATCATTAGTAAGACTTTTCTTTATATTATTTAATTAACATTACTAGGATTTTAATGAATATTTTTATAGGTGGTATTTGAAAGTCTTACTTTTCAAATAGCAGCTTGCTGCTTAACAATAATGCATCAAAATTAGACAGGCAGTAAAATAATTTTTATTAACATACACCTACACCTATCTTTAATTCTCTAAGTAATGGAACTCCAGCAAAAAAGAAACAGGTCATATTGTGACATGCTGTGAGATGCTGTAGCTCCTCGTAAGGTTGTCATAAAAAAACCCAAACAAAAACTTCAGACAAAATTAGCCATTCTGCTCTCTTACAAAAGTAGCTAACAAAAATGTTATCTGCAGCTGGGAAATGATTTGATGATTTAATTGAGAAATTTTTAACATTTCATTTAAGGGAGTGAACGAGTCTAGGACTTTCCCTTCCTGAGAAAAATTGCCCATGGAGTGCAATAGAGATGAATCAGTGTAACTTACTGCATTGTATGGAATTCATCAGCTACAATTTGCTCTTAACTCACTGGCAAGGCTTAGGATTTTGCATGAAGTATTTGGGAAACTAGCCAAAGACAGAGGAATAACTCCCCCTCATTTATCAAGAGCATATACAAATCCAACCCCTTACCTTGCACATACAGCAGTGGTATCCAGATTGCCTATGCATGTGTGTTTATATTATGTGTTAGAACTTTATAACACAAATGGCTTAAATTAGGCTTAAGAAAAATATCTGAGATTTGGGTGGGGTAGCTTTGGGTGGGGTAGTTTTTCAGAGTTTTTTTCAAAAAAAATTAGTTTTTAAATAGGCCCTTGGGTGTATGCCACAACTTTAACAAAGACAGATTTAAATGTTCTGTTAATTGATAAATTTCCAGGGGTGGGCCTCACATTCACATCATATTTTCTGTAGTGCAACCTTGCTAAGGTTGGGATTTTTAAAAAAAATCTCCTTGCTTTGGTGCCAGGGAACTAAAAGAGACTTTGAAATCTTAGATATATTTGCAGAACAGGGACACTAGGCAACAACACTTTTTTTTCCCCCACAGAGCCTCTGTAATCCATTTCAATTCTGTTGCAAAAAGATCATTCACAGCATTAAAGTGGTCTTTAAGTCTTTCTGCTCATGCAGCCTTGACTTATGTCCTGAGAAGCAACCTGTCAGGCAGGGTTTGTGAATGAGGTACCTGTGCAGGAGGGCCCTGGAGGAACAAGGACTCCCAGCTGCCCTCATAGTACCCTTGGTTTTCACACCTGATGCCCTCTGATGTTAGGCTCATGTTTCTCATCTGTGGTTTGATATTCTGTGGCCTTCCTGGTGCTTTAGGACCTATCATGGGCAGCAATGGGATCAGGGTGAAGAGATCTGAGGCTGCCATTAGAGGGAAGTCCATACCATAGGGTTAGCTCTTGGAAAGGGATGTGGAACATGAATCTCAAGTCCATTGGAATCACTGGGGGTGATTTATACTGACTAAAGGGGTTTTGGAGATGAACCCTTATGTTTAAAATAACCCATATCCCTTGAGATAAGCAGCTAAGCAAACAGGAGTAGTAGTGCTACAAAAACCTACCAATTAGTGCCTGTTTACATAGTGGGTTATGCATATGCTATCCCTACACACGCCACACCACACGCATGCATGTCCAGTGCTGCTCTGCCAGGTTTCTGTGAGACAGTGAAGAACACTGTGTTATCGGCTGCTCTACAGCCTGGGGTCTTCCAGAGCATGAAGAAATCTGCAGAATTGTCTGTGATGCCTGTCATGCTATGGATTTTGGAAGTCATCTCTTGTAATAAAATTTGTCTTGCCCTTGAACATCTTTAGCATTTTTGAGTCTCAGTGTATTGATCTGTAAAACACAGATAGACTTTGCTTATCTCCTAGGAAGCAGGGTTTATTCATCTACAGATTAATATTTTGAAGTGGTAAAATGGTGTCAATGGTTTGGCGCTGGCCAAACACCAGGCACCCACGAGAGCCGTTCATTCACCCTTCCCTGCCACAGCTGAATGGAGGAGGGAAAAAGAAAAAAAATTAATGAAGGGTTCCTGAGTTGCGATAAGGACCAGGAAAAAACACTTCAAGGGCAAAACAGGCTCAACTTAAGGTTGCAAGGTGAAACTTTTTACTAACAGAATCAGAGGAGGATAATGAGAAGTAAAAAAAGACCTAAACCCAACTTTTTTTCCCCAGCCCCTCCCTCCTTCCCACCAACAGCACAGGGAGACGGGGCATAGGAGTGTTGTTCAGTTCATCACCGAGATTTTCTTCCTCCACTCTGGGAGAGGAGTCCCTCCCACGGGAGACAGTTCTCTGGGAACTTCTCTGTTGTGGGTCCACTCTCATGAGCTGCAGCCAAACCGCACCTGCAGCTTCATGAACTCCCCCACGGGCACACAGTCCTCCCAAAACTGCTGTGGTGTGGGTCTCTCCATCCATGAGATGCGGTCCTCCACGTACAGGCTGCTCCAGCCTGGAAGCAGAGGCCCCCTCTCTCTCCACCGGATCTTCCACTGGATCACAGCCTCCTCCAGATATCTACCCAGTCCAGCATGGACACCTCTCCCACAGGCTGTGAGTGGATCTCTGCACTCCCTGTGGACCCATGGACTGCAGGGCACAGCTGCTTCACCATGGGCTTCACCATGACCTGCAGAGGAATCTCGGCTCCAGCACCTGGAACACCTCCTCCCCTCCTTCTCCACTGACCTTGGTGTTGCCATGTTGTTTTCCCTCACATGTTCTCACCTCCTCCTCTTCTCTGACCAGAAGCAAAACACATGACTTTGTTTTGATTTCCTTCTTAAATCTGTCATCACAGAGGCGTTACAAACCTCTCTCATTGGCCCAGTCCGGGCCAGCAGCATGTCCATCTCCAGAGCCATCAGCCGTTGGCTCTGCTGGACATGGTGGAAGCTTCCAGCAGCTTCTCATAGGAGCCACCTTTGTGGCCCCTCTGCTACCAGAAACGGGGCCATGCCAAAACAATATAAATGGGTTTATAAGTGAAGAGTATACTACTTAAATTAATACTAATAAATAATTGTTGTTAACGCCAAAAATCACGGGAGTTCAAAATCATGAATTTTAAGTGCTATTGCAGACTAAACTATCACAAAACAAATGCAGCCTATAAAACAACCCTATTTTGCTCTATACAGAATACTGCAAGAATTGTAAACAAAAATGTGATACCAGTTAATCAAATGAGATGTAGAGAAACCCGAGTTTAAAAATTCCACACAAAAATTATAATCTTGGTAATCTTCATATTCTGCTTTCACTTAAACATCTGCAGTTCTTCTGTCTACAATAATATTGTTCAATTTTAAATCAGAGGAGCTTTTTTTATTAGTATTATTTTTGGTCAATGCAGTCTTCATAGGTTATGGATTGTAATTTTCTAATTTCTGGGTTTGCAGATTTTGGAGAAAAAATCTCTTTTAGATAGAAAGACATAGTGTCTGGGATGCCCTGTCCATGTGGCTGATTTACCACAAACACAGCTTCTATAAATTTTTAAGTCCTTGTGAGGAGCCATTTCAGTTTGCCTCAACCCTGGTTGCCAGGGTTTATCAGAGACATGAGGGGAGGAGGTATGTACACGTGCCACTTGCGAGGGGCAGCCAGGAGTGGAGGACGCCTCGTCTCTGCGGAGACTTCAGCTGGCAGCACCTCACACAAAGAGACACTGC
>VZRX01009462.1:174193-207385 GCA_013398075.1 Notiomystis cincta | reverse complement strand
TTTTGCCCTTTTTTTTTTTAAATATAGAAGTAGCAAAGGACCCACCTGTATCAAGACTGTGACAACTCTGTATGTGCTCAAAGGTATAAACATAAGCTTTTGTAGGATTTAAGATAAACTTAGAAAAGGCTGGGGAACTGAAACACTTGCAACTTGAGCCACAGATAACTATGAAATTTTAGACCCACAAGTTAAATTTGGTTTGTGAGTATTTAGAATGTGACTGATTTTGAAACCTGGGTAGTGAGGATTGCAAGACTTGGTGATATTGTGCTCAATTTGTTGCCACATTGGTAAGTAAGCAAAGTCTGCCTCCTTGCTCAGCTCTCCTTCATCATGTACCTTTCTCCTCTGTCTTTTCTGATTCATGTTTCAAACCACAAATCATACAGAAAGATGCCCTCTGTAGGTCACTTTATACAGTAGTGATTTACTTGCAGATGCTGCCCCAGGTACTTTTCTGTCAGTGTGTCTTAAATCTCATCCCTGAAGGAGCGGCAGGCTTGCAGTTCACCAGTTCCCTGCCATAGGCAAGTCTGAGGATTCTGATTATAAACTTGCATTATCATATTCTGTGTAATAGTTGCTTTCCATTACCTCTTTGCAATTTTCCACCCCTCTAACCACCAAGAAAGAAAGAAAAGTTCAGGTCTTCATAAATTGTGAATAAGCTCCTGTCACTTGTGATCCATTGGTTTGTAGAAAACCATTAATTGTGATTCCTCCTCATTAATTCTGGCTATGAAGATCATGCAGAGCCCAGTGTTGCATTAAGCTTTTTATTGTTGAGAGACAGCAGTAAGCCATGACCTTATAAAACCTACCAGTCAGTATTTTTATTAGTATATAAGACATGATGCATTATACCTGCCATTTCTGTGATTTTCATGGATGGTGCATAGCCCTTAGGAACTCGGCACTTGACATTTAAGATGGATACAGCACCAATTAATTTAAAAACACAAACTTCCTGGCTATTCTCATTATTGAATTAGCACAGTACTGAGAACCACTTGCCTCCTGTGTGTGAGAAACCATTCGTAAGCAGGACATCAATGTTAATGCTGTTTTAACCTTTGCTGGTTTGCTTAGGGATAGAACACTTGATGAGATGCTTACATCTTCTGGAAAAACTGCTTATTTCAGCCAGCTAAATTGACCTGCTTATTGGTACAGTGATGAGGAAAATTTGCTTCGGGTACAGGTTGTAGCCTGGACATTCTGGGATTCACACTTGCTTAGAAAAGCAGGAACCTGATAGCAAGAATGAGGTCAGGGTAAAATCTACCCCTAGACCCAGCAGCTGGGAGTTCATATCAACTAAAAGAATTATTCTGTTGCTTAGAGAACACACTTGGAAGTGTAATGATAACTCTCAGCTGAGCTGGCATAGCCCAGCCATTTTTTTAAAAGTAATTTTTCTTCCAGGTTTGCCCCAAACTCTGTAGGAATCTGTTATTGTCTGGTTATGAAAAGTTCTCAGTGTTGAATTATGTCCCCTCAGAGAGGACAAGCAGCTGCATAAGATACCAAACAGCCAAGAAGTTTTACCTCTGTGTACTGTGCAAGAGAGAAAACAGCTTTGACATACAATAGATAAGAGAGAGATTGGTTATTTTAGTGCCTGTGTTTATCTTTGAAGCTGTATCAGCAGCCCAAGAAAAGTTGACTATGCTCTCACAGGGAGCCCTGCAGCTGCAAGCTTCATCCTTGGAAACCATTATGGGTTTTACCTTCTCTGTAGCTCCTTGTTTGAACTTCCCAGGCATGTATTAAGGTATTGGAGGGGGATCTAGTGCAGAATTTCACAGACTGACCTCAGTATCTGGAAAGCTGTCTGGAACTGGAGGAGGAGCAGCAAAGTTTCCAGACCTTTATTTAAATTGCATTTACTCTGTAGTATTCTTTATCAAGAATGAGACCCATTTTAAAGAACGAAGCTCCCTTATCAATCATGTGGATGAGGTTTTCAGCGTCAGTGATCTGAATGCTGAAATAAAGTAGCTCAGATTTGGATAACAAGAGCACAAACTGCTGTGGAAATTGCCAGGTTTAAACTGATCAGGATTCAAACACTGTTAGTTTGAAAGCTAAATAAAGGTTAAAAAGGTGCATGCTAAGGCACCAAGCAGGAGTAACAATCAAAAAATGGTATTCAAACAGCTCTATTGGGGGAAACTGCTAATTGTTTCTCTTGGGTAAACAGGCAAAAGAAGACAGTAGCCTCAGGCTACAAAATTACAGCCTTAAGCCAGCCAGAGAGAGACCTTCTGGGTATCTCAGCAGCTGCTGTGGGTTTGGATTCAGCAGTGCCAAAAGAGCGCCTTTCCTGGGCATTCCCTTCCCCAGGGGGTCCAGGCTGTTCCACCCAGGGCGTTTTGTCAGCCCTGGACTGGCTGGCCCTGAGGTAGGGAGTAAGGAAAAGGGAGAAGGGCCAGAGATTTTGCCATCTTTTTCCTCATCCTCTTCCTCCCTGCTGTTCCAACCCCAGGCTCAGACACCGAGCTGAGCAGGGGCTGCCAGGACAGGGCAGTGAGGGTAAGTGCCTTGAGGAGAAGCACTCTGGGCAAGAGACAATTCTGATGTCAAACTACAAATAACTTGAGAGATCCCGCTCCTTGACAGCAGGCTGCTCCTTAAAATTGGCAGATCAATTGACTTGACTTTATCAGGCTAAAATGTAAGCTTTCTGTCATCTTCGATGTCTCAAAATCCTTTTTCCTTTTGTTTTAAAAGAAAGACAAAGGAAGAAATAACTTCTAAGAGAGTTAGCACTGTCTGTGCTGAGCAACCTAGAAGTGCAAGATCTATTATATCAAAACTATAAGTTTTGCCTTAAAATTCAGTCTAATCTAGTGTGATGTATTCCCTAGATCCCATATGAAAAATGAAGAATTTGCCTCCGTAGAAACTGCATAAGTTCCAAGCCAAAATATCCATAAAGCGGCAGCTACTGTTTATCCATTTACATGGAAACATCCACGATGTTTTAAACTCTTTGGATCCAGTTACAACAAATGTCACAAGCAGAATAACAAACTTTATTCCCAGAGATCTGCCTTCATTATTGATGGTGCCTTTAACAAACGGGAAAGCAAGTCAAGAGGGTGGGAGTCAGACCTCACTTTGATCTCAATGTGCAGTGGGAAAAAGCGTTGGCCAAGCAGAGGGATGGAGGAGGACATTGGCAGGACAGCTTCTGACCTTGTGTCCAAAGACTGCCAAAACTCCACAGGTTGTTTTTGTTGATAAATGCAATAGCTTTTAAATACACTTGTATTGCTATTTATTCCCCTTGCTGTTGCCTCACACGCAAATTGTGGCAGCTTCCAGGTGATTTCTCTCAAGGACTGGAGGGGAACTCTCTGCTGACAGGGAAATCTCTGCACTGATTCAATCACTGTAATATTCATACTCTTCTCATCCTCAGGACTTAAATGAACCTTTACTGGCTCTTCAGCCACACTATATTGTGTTAATTTGTCAATCTGATTAGTTCTTTATATGTCTATTGGAGATTCTGTTTGGGAATGAGGAATGGAGCTGGGAGGTGATTTAGGAGCTAGACACAGAGCTCTCTCTGACAGCAGAAACCAAGCTTTGTCTGTCCAGGGCATATCCTCAAACATCCCAAGATGTATATATGAGACTTGGTTCATGTCAAACAACCAAACTGTTCTGTCTTGGACAGCAGCAAGTGCAGGAATTGCTATTTCTGGAAAACTCGATAAAAATGTAGGTTATTCTGATTTCTTCTGAGAAGCCTGACCCTGTGAGGGTTAATCTGCAGATGTATTTCTTTCCTCTCAAAGGAGATTTTCTACCATAAAGGAGTGGGATTGGCTTAGCACTATGTGCTCTTACACTTCTGGGCCATCTCTAAGTAATTAATACTTGAACCTTTTGGGTTGGGAAGTGTTACAAAAGCCATAAAGTTATTTCTGGCCTCCAGTGAGCTGCTGATTTGCCTCTTCTGTTTCAGCTAGTGCTGTTTCTGTGGTGCTTACCCAGAATATTTGAAAATCAGAGATTTGTGTCTTCTGTTTGTTGCAGCAACAGGCAATTGAAAGACTAAAATAAATGTAATATTCTCAAAATAAATCTGGGGAAAACCAACAGCCTCTCTTCAGCATTCTGGCAGACAGTGTTGTATTTATTTTTCTTTACTCTGAGTCAAACTGTGACTTCTTTCAGCAGAAGGAAGCCAAAAGCATATACTAGGGTGGTTCTGTGAATAGCTGAAGCATTGATGACATTCAAAAAAGCATGTTTTGCCCAGCTGTTTAGGAGAATATGCTGCATAATTGGTGTACCATAAACAAAGTGACTATTGGTGAGCACAGCTGTCATTTCTATAGTCAGACTTGATAGGGAATCTGGGAGTCACTTGTTATGAAAATCTGGTGGGTCTGTTTTGTCATTCTTAATTTGTAAGCTTCCAGAAGAATCTAGAAGATTTCTCAAACAAACATAATGTGCAAGGATTTCTCATTGGGATACAGCATTGCTTCTTTTATTCTGGGAGCAAAGGGAAGTAATTAAAGAAAAGTTAATCATGGCTTTTGACTGTGGGTTGGTGGGTATTTGTGGGGTTTGTTTGTTTGTTTTGTTTTGGCATTTTTTTAATGATGATAGTAATTTTTAAAACAAGCAAGTAAGTTTTTGGTTTTTTTAAATCATATTTAGTAATCAAATATTTAAAACTTGATGTGCTGAAAGGACCAGAAATAACTTCTTGAGTCATATCACTGCCAGATATGAACTAATTTGCTGAAGCTGTGAAATAATAAGAAACTTCAGGGTAGGAATCCGTCCAATTGCAGGAGCTCTCTAAACAAGAGATGCTGTAGAAATCATAATGGGCTACTTCTGCTGGTGGTGTGATTTTCCAGCCACAAAAAAAGGGAAAGAATTTCTTGACAGCTAGACCTTATATCAAGGGATGGGTGGAGGAGAACTGGCTGTTATTGGTATATGAGGGGTCTTCTGTCTTCAATAAAGTCATGTACCTTTAACACATCTGGCCTCTTCCAGAGTCTCCCAATTAGACAGGTTTAATTTTTGGGTAAGTGCTGTGGGCCTTGAGCTCTGTTAGCTGGATGTGCTTGAATGCTCTCTTGCTGTGAATTCCCCAGGGGAAATTAAAGGCTTCCAATAGTGAAGAGGGAAAAATAGGACTTAACACTTTTTGTGACTCCTTACCATGGTCCCTTTGTGTCCAGCCGAGAGCTGTGACTCTGCTGGCCCCAAAGCTACAAATAAATGACCAGGGAAAAAGAGAAAAAGACTCTTCTCCCTATGTTTCTCTCTAGGAAAGGAATGTGTCCCTAGAACCATGTAACAGAAATAGGAGGAGAACACCAGGCACTGTCCAGCACAGTAAGAAATCCCAAATGAGGATTGTCTTCAGCTTGGGAAGTTGGCTAGGGTTTTTTGTTGGTTTTTGTTTTGTTTTTTAATCAAAGACTAGAAGAACTTGTAATATGAAGCTAAGCTCTAACTTTTTATTAAAAAACCCCAAAACAAAATAATAAGAAAACAAAAACCACACAGACCCCCAAACCCCCTGAAAACTGGAAGCGAGTCTGCGAAGAGTTTTCATGTATTAGTCTTCCCTGGAAAGCTCACAGGCAGCATCCTAGGTAGCTGTGGAGGAGACCTGATGAGAAACACGTGAGGCGAATGTCTTTGAATAATGATGCCATCTGCAGGAGTTTCCCAGCCATCAGCCTTTGTCCCAGAAGACCATTTGTACTTCACAGCATTAATATTCATTAGGTGTAACACCATATGTTGCACAGCAGGATGCATTGCCAGCAGACTGTTTGTCATAAAGCCAGATTTAATAAAGCATTGTAAAACAAACATTATGATGATAAATACAAAATGACAGGCTAATTAAGAGAATCTTAATTGCCATTTTTCCGTAATAACATTTGTTTAGTGTGTATCTGTCTTGTGCTAGTACCTTTCTTGTACAGCTTTTCACTTTGTATTAGTTCCATAAGGGAATCTGTGCCCTGGATGTTTTAAGGCACTTAATGTTCTGTTGCAAGAAGTAAATTCCACTATAGATGTGCATAATCCTTGATCTCCAATCTTGATGAGTGCAAGGAAATCCAGCCCTGAAATGTAGATTCCAGAGGGGTGTGAGTTTCTTGGGGACAACTTATTGCCCCCTCTTGAGGGAATAATTTGACAGTGTTTTGACAGTTGCATTTGTTTAGACAATGCACCATGCAAGCCTCTTTAGAGGAGGAGTGCTTTTCAGGGAACAACTCAAAAATAAATTTCAGTTTTCACATTTCATTGCGTAGACTGAAAGGCCACTTTTTGCCTCCATCACTAGAGCAGAATTTCATTATTGCTCCAGTACCCTACACTGGTGACTTCATGGGAGAGGAAGGGATTTAAAGAATGTGAAACGATATAATGAATTAATGCAGGGAAGCGACACCTATTTTTCTTCTTGCTATTACCTTTTAATCATAGCAGTTGCTGCCAGAGTGTCAGGAAATTAATATATCCATCTTCAAACCTGTCAAGGTGGTGAGCTACAAAACGTTCAGAAACTCTTGTAAATGGAACATGGAGAAATAAAATCCTATACCATACAATGTGTATATTCGGACAGTTGCCTGACTCTGTTATATGATGAAGATAAAATGTCATGACTTGATAAGGCCACAGCAAAACTTACTTGGGAGGTTTGCCCATCAGAGTTGGGTTTTAATTGGATTTTAGTGTTCTTCTTAGTGAGGTTTCCTCTTCCACAGGTGTAATTTTCTTCTGTAATGTAGGTTTGGGGTTCTGCCTCTCTGGACTATTTTGTTGTGACCATAACCAAAACCAGATACAAAAACTGAAAGTCAGGGGGAAGGAAAACTCCAAAACTGACATACTTTGAGTTTTACCACCACACCATCCTCCATGGATACCTTAAATATGACACTCATTTCAAAAAACAAACTATCCTTAGTGACAAAAAAGAGTGAAAAGGGTCCAAAAGCTTATGATTCATTAATTCACGTTAAAAAGATTTCTTCTGCTATTTTATGTCAGATTTTTGAAATAGTAGTGTTTCAGAAACTGGATGCTGCTTGTTTTTGGTTTGGGGTTTGAAGTTTTTTTGCCTCTGCTGTTAGATTTTTTTTCTATTTAATTTGTGATAAAACTGAACCTGAAGCACAGAATAAGTGTGATAAGTCTTGAACTATAAAAGAGATTGTTTTGTTGTTTGGTTGATTGGTTTGGAGATTTTCTTCAATAAGAATACATGAAAAGGATTTTATTCCTTCTGTGAGCACTTCCTGCACTGTACTTTACAGTCCTATCCAATCTCCCACATGGATCATCTCCCAGCAGTACCTTATCTAGTGTTTTACTCTTGGTTTTCTCACTGAGCACTATTTCTTTCTGTACCTTTGGGTTTTGACCACACTGCTCAGATTTCAATGCTCTCTTCTTAGCACATATAAATTATTAGCGAAGGATTTTCTAGATTTATTCAGGTTTTGGCGGGGGGTGGTGGTAGTTAACTACTTTCACTCTAGTTTTTAACTTTATTAAAACTATTACTCCTACTCTTTGCTTGCTGTGCTATCTTCAGGTGGCTGTTGGGTGTTTGATATCAGCTGTGATAATTCATTCACTTTATATCTTCCAGAGTATGAGGGGAGCAAAATGTCCACCTCTGCTTTATGTAGTTTCAGCAGATAACATCAAAAAGGAAGAAAAATCCTAAAGAAACCCAAAAACCAAACCAAAACACCCTCAAAACAATAACAACAACCAAAAACACAAACAAAAAAACCCCACTGGATTTCAAAATTGCACTACTAGGAAAAAAAAAAAAAGATTTTATGTGAAACTCTTCTGCAAGTGGCATTGAATGGCAATTAGAAAAATTGTGGTAGTAAAATAACCCTGGGATTCAGGAGACAAGTGAGATGGCCAGGACAAATTAATAACTAATGAGTTCTTTCCCTTCCTCCAAAGGATGGTCAGGACAGTCACACTCTGGAGCAAGGAAGATGAGGCAACTGCAGTGAGGTGGCTGAAGTGGAGCAGTTTTTAGGAAACTGAAGATGAAATCTCAAGGCACATAATGAGCCATCTGATCCTACTCAGAGATGGTGAATGCTGTGTTTAAAATCAGCATCTTCACCTGACAGCTATAAAGAATTTAAAATATTTGCGTTGCACTGCTTTTATAAACAACTTTTATCCTTTGTGATATCAAAATTTTTATGACCAAGGGGCAAAAATGATCGATTCACAGACTGGTTTAAGAGAGTGGTTCAGCACCATGGGAGTTGAGTGGTGAATAAATATACCGAGTTCCTCATGTGTTTTATGTAGTTATGCTACTCTAATTCCTTCCCAGTAGCAACCGTACTTTTTTCTGTCCTCACACTTTCCTCTAGCGATATGATCAAAAATTGAGGCAGATGTTGGATATAAGGCGCTGTTCTGGACCTACTGACATCAATGGGAATTTTTATTCAGAGAAGGGAATGTGTGCTCATACATTGTGGGCTGGAAACTTGTTTGTGGTTTTGGCCCATTTGTGTTTTGTGTGGGTTTTTAGAAGTTTCATATTGAGAAATCCCAGTGTGAGTTTCCGCTATATAGAAGATTATTTGTCTGTGAGTGGTGACTTACCAAAATCTTCTCAATTTTTACCCTGTTCTGTAATAACACATTATGAAGAGACATGTGGTATATGCAAAGAATGGATTCCTGAGAGTTTTTAGACAAAATATTTTCAGTAGATTAGTGTTTCTTGTTTGTTTTGACACCTTTGCCATCTTAATCTCCTGAATAAGTAACAGCAAGTACAGCTGACTTTTTCATACTTTAGCACACCAAAACTTTCAAAACAGTGATGACAAAAGGGGAAGAAAATAGATTTTTGCCTTTCCACAATAGGTAACTAAAGTAGTGCTCTGTTGCTGAATCTGTCATTGGCAAATAGGTTTTTGACAGACTTTTCAATGAATGACTGAGGATAATTAAGCAGTTAACAACTGGATACATGCAAGCATGTAGGGCTACGGCAATAAATAGCAGTAAAGAAATGAGGGAGCACTTCTGGAGCAGTGGTTCTGTTCTTTGATTTGTGGCCTCAAAGTTCAATAGATGTGATTTAAAAAAACAAAACCCAAACAAATAAAAACCTAGATAAAGATCAGAGCTGAACACTACTGAAGTGCTGTGCATGTCTTCCAAAAAGAGCTAACCTTATTTCCCTCATAATACTGTGTGTTTTCATCTGGGTAGCTCTGAAGATCACAGAAATGTCACCTCTCTTCCTCCTTGCTGCTGCAATATCTGTAACATCCAGGCTTCACACCAGCACATGCCTCACTTCCAGGTCGTGTGGAAGCTAGATGTTTTCATTTGTTAAAAGGCATTCAGGAAAATTGATATAAAATACAATTCATAAAGTGAAGCTCCGATTGAGTTGCAAACAGCTACAAGAATTATTTGGGAGACAGGAGTGGTGCTGGACTCTTATTTTGACCTGGTGCTGCTGCTCTGACACTGGTTAATGGTATTGGAGAGCTGTTAGACAATCATGACTGTCTGAGCTGTTGCTTCAAAAGCTCATTTGCCTCCTAACTGGACTTTGTGTAGACGGAGGAAGAGTGGTCCTTGCTGACCAAGCCCTCAGGGATCCCCAAGGAGTGATGTCCTCACCACTGGACAGGCCTTGTTGGCCAGAGATGAATCCCTTCCACCTTTCACTGCCAGCTTTTTTCTCAGCTGAGCTTCTAAAACACCTGGCAGCACAGGCAGGCAATGAACTGTACTCCAGCTTGTGATTTCCAAGGGCTTAAAATATAAATCACCTTTGCCAAATGAGATCGAAAGGAAACATGACGAAATAGAGCAGGTATCTGAAAAACTTTTATAAAGATCTTTGGGTTATTTATTTTCAAGCCAGCTGAGGAGTCTGAGAAGAAAGCATCCAGCTGGGAAGGCTAAGAGAATAAAGCATCCAGAAGTCAGACTTAGGGTTCATAAATATTTTCTACTGTAATCAGTTTAATCATAAAAAATATTATCTAGAATATTAGTGAGGCATTTGCACCCAGAAAAAAGAAGTAGTGATGTAAGAAAGCTTTTCTGAGCTACATTAAACACTTTTTACCACTAGGAAGGAATGCTATCAGTTTGTGACTAGCTTCTAAATTATTCAGGAAGAGCCACGGGGATTTGAATTAAGGTTTATACACAGTGACATTCTGTGCTAAGTTTCAATCTTGGAGGAACATGTTAAAAACATGCATGTGTCATGTGATTGTAGGACATGAAGGTGTGTGATAGAAAAGGAATGAGAGCCAGAAAGATAAAAATAGTGAATAACTTCAGGAAATAACTGTGACATTCAGTGTCTACCTGCAAGAAATGTGGCTGGGAAGGAACTGAGAGGAGAGGCATAGGAAAAGGCAAAATGATTAGAGACAATTATAAATTGATGTTAAATGAAAAGATTTAGGACCTCAAATGGTACCAGTGAGATCCAGACTATCCTGTTTCCTCACTCTAAAATTACTTAGCTTTTATACACATAGTGGACAGTTGCTTCATTTTGAATTTCATCTGATCTGGTGACTTTCTGCAGCAAGAAAACAGCAAGTCTGTATTCTAAATAGATCAGTAAACAATAAATTCATTACAAACAAAAAACTCAGCTTAAAATAAAATAGCCTAAATCCTAAATAAACATTATTCTTAAATTTATCTGTGATTACTAATGCTCTCAGCATCCTCTTGTGCATTGGCTGGAGAATGTCTGGCTAGGTGTTTTCACATCTGTCAGCAAAGCCAACCCTACATGTGGAGTGCAGCACTTGGGAACACTTTGCAATAATCCCCAGAGGACCTTTGGCCTGTAAAAAGCAAAGAAAGGATTAGATGGACCCACAAATGCATTACTCTATTTTCATCTGCAAGAGGAACAGCATTGCTCCAGCTTGGTCCCATGTGTTCCATCACTTTGGACAATGATCTTGCCAGATTTTAACTACTGCTGTGTTTGAGAGGTAGAAGTGTTATATTTAGAAATCCTCAAGGCAAAATCAGAACTTGAATATTGTGAATATTTTAGTAAATACTTTTCTTCTGCTGTAATAGATGAAAATAAAAAACAAACAACCAAACCAACAACACAAAACCCCCGCCCACAAACAAACAAAAAACCCAACCCAAAAACCAAACCAACACCAAAAATCCTTTAATGACTAGCTTGGAAAAAAAAAAGAAAAATGCGCTGCAGAAAAGAGAAGCACATTAGCATGGGTAGTAGTGCTGCAAGTGATAGCGATTTACCACAACTGGACAGGAAAAGGAGACCTCTGGAAACCAACACCTCGAAATAATCATTGTATCATTTCATATGTGGGAACTTCTAGGAGTTATTTCTAATAATTTTGTCATTACCTATACCTGGTGTGGTGCGGTATGAGTGAAGAGTTCCTTACAGTGGGACAGCTTTCATTGTTAGAAACATGAAGTGGCTTAGATCACAGTCAGATGCTCAGTAGGTAATTAAGTCTTTCTGTATTGAAATATAATAATGAAGATGGAGAAATCTCCACACTGCACTTTTAGTTGGAGATTGGTTCTCCTTTTTGTTTCCCCACTCTGGATGTCTTCAGAGACTTCCAGATAAAAGTTCCGTGTCCTGCCTAGACAATTATTTCTTAAACAAGTTTTTGGTGATGCTTTGTTTTGAACTCTGCTGGAACTGTGATGCACATGTGTGATTTTAAACAGTGAGACAGGAAAAGTTAGCAAATAAATAATTACTGTGATGGCAGTAGCTGGGGGAAGATTTTGGCTTGCTGACCTACCATAATTTTTCTTTAATTATTCATTCATATATAAATATAAATATTATGTTTAGTGTCTGCTGAGGACTCTTTTGTGATAACTTTGAAAACACTGGGTTAGTACGGAATAAAGTTGAAATATTTCTAAGGCCTATGTACTTCTCCATGATCAAAAGAAAAAGTTTTGAGTTTGATTTTTAATGGGAGGAAAGGGAATCCTCAGAAACTCCCCCACCTTTATGCACTCAGTCTGAGTTCCTAGTGGAGACCTGATCTTTAAGGGCACTTGGTCATATGGCTAGGGGAGACAACGGGCTGATTGCTTTTCTCTGGCCTAATTGCTCTCATTTGCTGTTTATTTGTGAATTCTTCATCTATTCGTTGCCACTAAAGCAAACTGTGTCTTTTTATGAAGGAATGAGAACACCTTTTCAACTAAAAAGAGAAAATTCTGGACTTTTCTTTCTTTTATTTTTTGTTTTGTTAGGGTTTTTCATTGGATGTTTTGTGGGCGTGTGTAGGAATTGTTTGGTTGTTGTCGGGGCTTTTCCCCCTTTTTTGGTGTATATTACTGAAAAATGATACCATTTAAAAGCACCCCTGGTAATTATAAATTTCAGCCTTTTCCTTCCTGTGGCAGACAAGAATGAAATACAAGCCCACAGGTAACAAAGCATGCCAGTAAGTTGTCAGTACACAACACTTAAAGAGCTTTCATTGAATATCCATCTTCAAAACGCCTTGGAAACAGTGTCAGAGTGGTTGAATGAATCATTGCTTCTGGAAAGTATTGACTTGATTAGATAATTATCTAATTTCTTTTATGCTATGGGGCATTTCACCTTGAGTCTTTAGCTGTTGGCTTCTGGAGGGAAGTATAAATGACTGGACTAGTGATTTTTCACACATATATTTATTGTGGTCCCTGACAAATTTTCTGAACCTCCTTAATTTCCTATCTGGCCTCAGGTATGCTTCTTTTCCATGAAAATCTTCGAAGATATCCTTTTTCTTTGTGAAAAGGAAAGGGGGAAGCAGAATGAGCAGCTGTGCTGCAGCATCAGCCTCCCTATCAGCTGTGTCCTGAAGGTACCAGCTGGCAGAGGCACCAATGCAGCCTGGGCACAACATCTCTCCCTCGTTCCCAAGGTGCCTCTGCACCCTTTGAAGCTGAGATATGTTGGTGAAAGGGTGGACTCTGGTCCAGGGACCCAGCTTGGAGAGCTACTTATCCAGGAATACTATTCAGTGCCTGGGGAATAATGGAGGGAACTGGGTTATTTTTCCAAGCTTGCCCCTTTTGATCACAAAGCCAGGTCCAAGGGGATTTGTTGCTCTCACATCTTGTGCTAAGACTCTGGAAATTTTGCCAGACAAAAGAGGTAATAATTTTTTTATCTGAGAGCTGCCTGGAAACATTGCTCTTTATTTGTGCTCTGCACCCCTCTAGGCAAAGCAAATAATTGTGTAGTATTGTAGGAGGAAAAGACTTCTGCAGTTCAAAGCCTCCCTACTACTGGCCTTATCCCTTGGCTGATTTTCCCAGGAAAAGAGCCAGGGAGTGTAATCCCACATCTGCAGTGGGGACAGTGACTTGAAACCCCTTTATAAGTGATGCTGCTGCCACAGAGGGTAGAGCCCCAGGAAAGGAGTGGTTTCCAGAAAATTCTGGGCTTTGAGGAGTGGGATAAGAGGCATTGGATGAAATGGGAACCTCTCAGGGCAGGGATCTCTTATCTGGAAGGCCTTTTGAGGAGTTTGGGTGATGAATACAGGGGAAATGGGCTGTAGGCTTTAGGGAGAAAGTGCTGCTCTGTCCCTGACTTCCTGGAGGCTGCAATTTCATCTCTTACCATTCATGTGGGCTCAACTGTTTTCCAGCAGTAGAACTTATAATTTCTCTAAGTTTGCTCTTTGGAATTGCTTTCCCATCAAAAGGTTTCCTCTAAAATTCTCCTAGTTGCTGACTGAGACTTGTCTTTCTCTCCTCCTGTCTGCAGTGAGTTTGGCAAATGAACTCTGTGCCTCCAGTTTCTGGTAAAACCTGATGTGGCAATAAATAATGATCTGTCTCTGAAGCCAGTTAAAATAAATACATCTTAAAATTTCTAATTAAAAATCAATCAAACAGCTCATACCTGCATTTATTTCTTTCCAATAGACCCAGATTTAATCTCTAGAGCATAAATAATCTTTCCTCTGATGATATTAAGAGTAGGGCATTATGTATCTTTTCTATGAGCTATGTTTCAAATATCAATTCCCACCCCCTCATACCCAAATATTGTGTGGTTTCATGATGAGCAAAGGTAGCAGCAAGCAAAGTTTATATATTTAAGGAGGTAATTGTACGTTTTTTTTTCCTTTAAATGTAATTCACATTGTCCAATATTACTAAAACAAATGGGCTCTAACTCCTCACAGAGGGTCATGTTTTTAGCATTTGGCTTTCAGGGAAGCTCCCAAGCGCTTTTGCATGAAGTCAGCATCTCAGCCTCAGCTTTTACAGATGGAAAAGCTAGGATCCAGAATGGGAAGTAGCTGGCCTAAGGTTTCTCCAAAACCCTTGGAAAGTCCCTCAGTTCCCCTCCAGCCCATTAATTTCAGGCAGCTGCCAAGCACTAGATCCTTATTTGTGTTGCAAGAGCACTTAGCAACCCCAGCTGGGGTCAGGGCCGTGGTGCTGCCCCAGCCAGCAGTGACCATCCCTAATTTGTGTGCCTTGCAACCTAAACAGCTGCAGCCAGGAGTCGGAAGAGGATGGAAAAGTGTTGAAGTGACATATCTAAAACCAGACCTCAGGGAAGCAAGCAACTTCAGCAGGAAGTTCTTGAATTTCAGCCACTGGACGATGATTTCTGCTTTGGTGTTAGGAAAATATCCCTCAGCTCCCAGGGGGTGAGCCTGCAGCTCTCAGGGGGCTGGGGGAGGCAGAACAAGCCATCGCTCAAACTCAGTGTTTGCTGCTGGCAAGAGGGGATTTGTTCTGGTCATAAATCACTTCAGGATTTGGGTGTCGTGTTCCAGTTTATCACAGCATATTGGGGTATTTTGCTCCCTTTCAGTGGTCCATAGGTATTGTATGTGCTAAGCTGAAAATTGCTCCTTAGAAGAAATGCAGTGATGGTTCAGCTACACAACAGGCATCAAATGTTGTCTGTAAAAGAGAAACTCCCTGTTTTCTTCCATCTCACTATTTCTAGCAGCTGTTTTCTTTCTTCTGTCACAAGACAGTAACTTATTTACCCTGGAAATATATCTCAGCTCAGTGGTTAAAATCCTTTCCTTGTAATTTTTAAACAGTAACGGACCCAGTTTGATAAAAATTCTCCATGTTCTAATCAGTCAAAAATAGTCCTCTCAGCAGATATATATTCTTGGATAGCTCTTATCATGAGTGACTTGGTCAGATGCCTAACTGCTAATTTAAATAGAACCATATCCTTTCAGCATCCAAAGTGCACTAAGTCACTAAAAGGAAAAAATTGAATCTGTCTTGAGTGTTTTTCAGTAAAAATAAAAAATTGAAAAATTTAAGAGTCTTCCATTCCTCCATGNAAGTCACTAAAAGGAAAAAATTGAATCTGTCTTGAGTGTTTTTCAGTAAAAATAAAAAATTGAAAAATTTAAGAGTCTTCCATTCCTCCATGTCATGGAGTCAGACAGCAAAATCCTCTGGCTCAGAATTTGATAAATTTTTTTCATTGTTTGTATACACTTCCCTAAAATAAGCTATTGTTTTGTTCTCCCCTGAACTGGTGACAATCTCTTGCAGTTAACGAGAAAACAGATGTGTTCTATGGGTTTTATATGTCTGTGACATGGATATTTGCAGTGGTAATGAAATAATTAAATGCTCAGGCACCATTCCATCATTTGATAAGAGTCATTGCCTTACTGCTTTGTCAGGTTTCTTTAACACAGCAAGGAGGGTTGGCCGGGGCAGACTGATGTTTGCCAGGTGAGGTTCGAGTTGGACATTCCCTCTCTGGCAAGGTGCAGTCACCATGCTGCTCCCTATTTTTATCAACCAGAAGTGCAGGTTAGGCAATAGGAGTTGTCAGAAGGAAGGAAAAGGTTCTTTTCCAGCTCTGTGACTGAGGACAGCCTGTCCTTTACAGATCTCACTCTCCCCACCTGCATTCCCCTACAGCACTCAACTACCCATTAAGGTTTTTAAGAGAAACAGAATGGCAATTAAGCCCAGTACAGCAGTGAGAAAGTGGTGGAAGCTGTGGGCTTGCTGAGAAATCTATCCATAAATGAATTAACTGCACAAATAATTCCAGCTAATTAGAGGTGTGCATTCCCCAAATAACTTGATTCTCTCATTTACTTAATTGAGTTCATGGTTGCTCTGGGATGGAACAGCAAACTGTGCAGTGGCTATCACAGTAAATATCACTTTGACTAAATCTGTTCAAACGGTCCAGACATTTTCTGTTAACTTGGAATTTGCCACAGAATCAAGAAAACTCTGCTTTTGGGGGATTTTAAATTATGTCTTTCATATTTGTTCATCTTTCATATGTGTTCAATATTTTAGAAGATGACGTTAAGGTAAATTCCATTTACCTGTCCCACATTTAGCTGAAAAGTAGGGACTATAAACAAGGATTGTTGATCAGAGAAGTAGGGTCTTTATTTCACACTTCACAAAAATGCTGACAGTACTGACAACTTTCCCAATGATAACACAGATAAAACTGCCATGCTTGTATAACAAACCCAGGTATTGCCTATGGTCTAACCAAGCTTCTTTTGGGTTTACATAATTTAGGATCTTTCCCTAGATGGAAAGATGGAAGAGAACCAGCAAGCTTTGCTAGTGAGATGATTTCTCTCTCAATGATGAGAGAGAGGCTTCAAACAGCCTCAGATTTTTCAGCTTATTTGATCTTGTTGCTCCTCTTTTTTAAATGACCACTCTATCTCAGTGTCCAACTTTTTGTTCTGTGTTCTAACAACCCTTGTAGAGGGTCACACCAACTGGGCATCAGCAGAACATCTTCCTTTCCCACATGTTTCTTTTCTTTGTTTTCTTACTTATATTAAAGAATAAGCATAAAAATACTGCTGGTAATGAAAGTATCCCTTTTCAAGAAGTATAAATTCCTTCTTCCTTTCAAGAAGGTCCTGCTTCATGTTAGGACCAAGGGAGAGAAGACTTGATCAATATTTTTTGCTCTCTTGTGTAATTCTTGCTGATCAAGGATTTCCATTTTGGCATGCAAGATTAGGGATGTTAATGAACACTTAAAAAAAAGGAGAGAAATTAAAATGTGAGTAGCAAATCTGAAAGAAATAGACAATAGACTTTTTCTTTGGGAGAAATAAAGTTAGAAACATGTTCCATTTCTTTGTTTTCTTGGAATCATAAAATGTACTGATCTTTTGCAAAGGAAATAATTTAAGTACAAGGTAATAACCATAGTGCTGTTTGTCATTAGCTTATACCTGCTAATAAACGGGGAAATCCATCTATTATGTAGTCACTTTCCTAATGGACCTTCAAAGACATGTTCCACATGTCAGTATTCACAGGGAAAATAAGGAAGGAGATTGCCTGGCCACCCAAGCCCTTCGCAAACTGAAGATTTGTTCAAGGAAACCTTGAAAAGGTCCAACATAATTTCTCTCTATTGTGTTATTACTTCACCAGCAAAACCTTTCCTCTCCTGTTTTGATTCTTAACCTCTCCCAGCATTACATCCTCATGGAAATTCCATTTCTGCTCAGTCCTGCACTTATTTTTCTTCCCCTTATTTTTCTTCCACTGTTTATTTTTCTTTTCACTGTTGTATTTCCTACTGGCACCAGTGATGCAAATCAGTCAGTGGGTTTGAGGCAGGGCCATTTTGTATTCTTATGGACATGGGAATATTTCTCTTCAAGCAAAAAAGCAGTGTCCCTAATTTGGTGCATTGCTGACACTTTAGCTAGTTTTCAGATTTTTTTTTAATTGGATTTGAGCTTCAGCAGATGTTGCAAAGCAAATAAACCATACACAATGGCTGTTAGACATTACTCATGGTGTAATCCCTTTATCCAAATACAAAAGTTAAACATGTGAAACCATATCCTTAGATAACTGGACAAGTTCAGCTCATACTCAGAAAGCCACCACCAAGTAATTCACTTCATTATTTGATGCAACACATCGTCTCTGAAGGAACGTGGGCAGACAGGGGGAAGATGGGTTCATGACTGTGCTTTAAAATAAATGCCAGCTAACCACAAAGGGTCAAATTCATTGCTGACGTAACATTTAATGTATTAATGTAATCCTTTCTCTAATATATATGTTCAGGGGGGAGGAAAATGGTTTTTATACAGATTCAGCACAAGATCTACTGGCATATAAACAACCCAAACAGAATTGTTCCCTTCTCAAACATCTGTTAGCATGAATGTCCAAATCCTGTGTATCTGCCACAGGTTGTTTTAATCGAGCTGCATTACATTAACAAAAATACAATAACCATTTGGTCTCTACTTTAAACAAGAGCTTATGAAAATGGCTTTCAGGTGGAGGGAGTGGTGATTTGGCAGGCTTCTCTTGGCAGGGCTGTGGATTGCACATGAGGGAAAGTTGTTTGGTGGTAGAATAGACAAATTGCTTAACAATTAATAAAAATAATGCCTTGTGTTCCTACATGACAAGGTGCTGTGTAGGACTTCTCCTCTCCCCAGCTGCTCTCCACTAATAAAACATAGTCAGCTCTGTAGGATTTTAATTTCACACAGTGAAGTGGAGCAGTGCTTTAAAACAAGGTAACACTGTGCTGATTTGTACAAGTAAAACTGGAGGTACATGGGTTACAAATCTAATTTCTCTGGACTGCCTTGCTTTTAAAAGCCTTTGCAGCCCCACTTTCCCAGTAGTGTTGCTTTTGGGTTTCTTCTGTCTTATTTGAAAATTCTGTCTTATTCTAAGAGTTTTCTCCTAAGTACTTGATCGATATGACAAAGTGTATAGAAAATTATTACAAAACTTAGCTGCACCTTATTAGGAATTGTACAGGTCTGTTTTTATCAGAATCAGAGCAGATATTAAATCTTGTTTTAAAGTGCAACTGAGACTCCACAAGCCAAAATGTGATGCAAAGTGATAAAAGGCTCAAGAATATGTTCTTAAAATCAGAGGTATATTTGAAAATATTCTTTTTGTTTTGAACATATGATGGGGTCTTAATTCGGAGGCTTGATTCTTGTGGAAGAGACAAACTTTATCAGCCAGACTGCAAATCATACGGGGAAAATTTTGCCTTGTTTCCTTGTTTTCTCTACAGCAGATTTTTGGTTTATTCTGCTGAAAGTTCTACAAGCAAATCTCATTCTGGGAGAATGTTACATCGTCTGCTCTGGAGTTGTTTGCTCTTCATGCTCTTGACTCCACTGAGCCTCTACAATGTCCTCTCCAACCAGTTTTATTCCCTTACAAGAACACTTTGTATGTTTTACTGAGTCCTGAAAGTTTTTCTTCCTGAATTTTTTCTTTTTGCACCCCATTTTGAAAGTAGAGATTGTTTTCCTTGGGAGAAAACAGAAATTTCTTGGAATTGCTGCACTGTTGGCAGATGTCAATATTTTAGCAAAGAAATGCAGGTTGCAAAAGAAATCCTGGATGCAATTTTCCTTCTTAGTCTAGTGTGTGTGATTCTCATAGCATAGACGATACTTTACAGTGGAAATAAAAAGCAAGATACTGTATGAAGATTTCTTCTTTTTGGAAGATATAATTGAGTATTTGTACAACACACTCAGCATTTCTCCGGAATTAATCCCCAGTGTTTCACATTTGAAATTATTTTGTTCAAACAGCCACTTTCAGCTTTAAACACAGGTTTATGGCAAGATGTGTTATTTTGCTCAGAGTGCAAAACCAGTTCAAACTAAAGCTCTAGAAATGTACTGGAAATCTGAGATTGGACTCGGCAAGTAACAGAAGAGCTGCTGTGACATTTGCGTTGGGCAAGGATTTTGTGCCTTTTGTAGCCCTTGAAATCAATAGGACTTGGATAAATTCTCCTGTTGCTGCATTAATGTAAAATAATTACTTTTGGTTCTACCTTTCTCATATACTCATTGATAGTCTTGATTAAAATTATTGCCTTGAGTTTGGTAAATTAAATAATTTTAATCATTACTTTAAAAGATGCCTTATTTGCACCTATATCAGCAAAGACTGAATACTTCAATTTGGAGTTTATAGAACCTCCTAACTGCAGCAGTTTTTCTGGCTGTAGCAAAAACATGGTTGGGTAGATCTTGGATGATGATCTAGTAAAGCTCACTTAAAAGATTGCTGAGAAATTTTGAGGGAAAATAAACAATAAAATGAACCTTTAGGTTGTGGATTAATGTAGGAATTAATATGTCTCCAATTAGTTAACAGATTGGTATGCAGAAAGGATGAATTAGATCTTGTTAAAGTGATTTAAAAAAAAAGATTTTGGAGAAGTTTTTATGTTTTAAAGCAATACTAATAAACACAAGTGTTTTCTGCTAAGGATAGAGGTGCTCAGGTGATGTGTTAAAGAGATCTGTATGTTTTGGGTTTTTTAAATTAAATTAAAGTTTTATTCTCCTCAAATGCTTCCTTATTAAGATTCTTGTAAATGGAAACATTTAGGTACCTACTAATCACCAAGAGCAGCCAAAATATTTCTCAATTAATCAAGTATAGCCTGTTAAATGCAGCTTAAGGACCATTTTATGGGGATTCGCAGTGACACCTCTGCAAATGTACTTGAGTAAACTTTATTTGAGACCTTACCAGGGCTCTTGGGCAAACAAAGCTTTTCTTCTCCAACTAATAACCGATTGTATCGAGGGCTGTGAAGCTTTTAGAAGTGGTGAACCTGTAAACTTATTAAATTTACTGTGTTCTGCAGCATAGAATATTCATGCCTTCGGTGGTTTCATAACTGGTAATAAGGAAATGCAAAGAGGTTGGGCAGGGGGACACTACTGCAAATCCCCATTCCTAAAAAGTCTGTAGAGATACTCAGATGAAAAGGGAGATACAATTTATTTTAGCTAATTATTCTTTAATGCAATCCCTAACCAAAATAATAAGGTTGCTGAGCACAACTAAATAAAGTCCATTTTTCACAAGGAGGAAATTTCCCAGTTTCGTGTCTCAGAGGTATTCCTGTAAGATGCTCTCTGTGCTGCCAGTGTGTATTCGTTTTTGGGGCTATAAATCCTCAGAAGTACTTTTAATGGTGTATTAGCTGTGACTTATGGAGGGGACCTGGGTTTCATTTGCCTAGGAGCTTTCATTACAGGTGTCTTTGGAAGGCTGATGGCTGGAGATAGAATCAAAAATAGAGGTGAAAAGGAGTTATTACTTGTCAGAGACCCTTACCTTCCCTGCTGCTCCGCAGGGCTCTGTGAAATGGCCAAGATTACAAATCAATAACAGAGTGCTTGCACTCAGCTAACACCAAAACTCCACAAACTTTAAAACACAGAATCGGTGCTCGACTGGGAGCTTACTGAGAGCTCAGCTTTACTGCTTTGCTCATCCAGCTGAGATCTGGGGAATATTTACCTTCTCAGTAGTATCAGTAGAAAGGGTGAGCTGCCTGGCCTGGTAGTCTTGCCATGCTTCTGCAGTGACACCAGTTAAAATGCTCTAAAAGATTCTGCAACTGCATTGCTTTCCTGCCAATTGCTGGAGCTGCTGAAGTGTCTTTCAAGGGAATAATAGCAATAGTAGAGGAAAATGTGTTGCTCTACTAATGCCTGCCTTACCTTTTTGAACTTTGCAGAGGACACATTTTCTTGTTGGTGAGATTAGCACCATATCTTGAAAACACTGCACATCTATTTCTTTAAATTTTGCTTTTACTCGAGTGGCCATAAGTGTGGCAGATGTTTCAGGTTCTGAGGAGTTAATGTATGATAGTTCTTCTAGAGATGATGTGTTATTCTCCTTATTGTTCTCCCTTTGAGCTGCTTGGGAAATCTGCATCCATGAGACAGCACAAGCCAGAAAGTGGAGTGCCCCAGCACAGTCTGTGCCCTCCCCAGCCTGGAGGAGTACTGGATGGACAGAGTGGGGTGATGGTGATGGGATTCACCAACAGTTCCGGTGCAGTAAACAAAGACTTACAGGTGTCCCAGAGGCCCAAAATGCCACAGGAATCTTGTCTTGTACATCCCTTGCCGCAACATTTATTCTTTTTGTCATAGCTTTTCATGGTACCGTGGCTGCTGTACTTTTTCTGTATTTATTACACTTGACTGAATATTATTACATAAATAATACCTTTTCTTAGCCCTTTTTAAGTGCTCCCTTTTTACGGTCTTTGATTGTCCCTGCAGGTTTATTAGCACAGAATTCATACCTTGATACTTTCTCGCTGCAAGGTGTATGTGAAAATCTCACAAGATAGCTGATGATCACTTTTGCATTGCTAAGTGGTGACAGCAGGACTTCAGGATCATAGGGGAACCAGCAAGAGTCCACTGTAATATTTATAATGCTCTCTTAAAAGCTCTGTGAAGCTTGGAAAAGTCATGAGAGAAACACCTGTGGGACAAGCATGAATTTTCATGGGATCAGAGGGCAACTGGGTTTGCAAGGGAGTTTGAGAAGCCTCTAATCCCACCTCCTGCTCAGAGCAGGGTCAGCTGTGGGTTCAGCCCAGGTTGCTCAGGGCTTGATCCAGTCAGGTCTTGAAATAGATCAAGGCTGGAGACTGCACTGGGCAGGAACTGCTCCAATGCCTCACTGATCTTATGAGGGAAAAGTTTTTCTGTATTTCCACTATGATCTGCTCTTGTTTCAGCTTCTGCCCACTGCCTGGCATCACCCTGCTTTGCACCCCTTGGAAGGGCCTGACTCTCCCTCGTGATGATCTCCCCACAGGCAGTGGGGGCAGCTGCTGGGTCCCCTCAAAGCCATCCATTCTCCAGCCTGAACAAGCCCCAGTCCCTCAGCCTTTCCTCCTAGAATGTGTCCTTCAGGCCCTGCTCATCCTGGTGCCTGTCTTATGACCTTTATCAAAGTCTTTTTTCATCATGGGGATTGAGGAGGTGGAGATGAGATGCAGTCTTCCACATGCAACCTCATAAGTGCTGAGTGTAAAAGACCCCTTGACCACCTTCCTCCACTTTTGTTCCCGATGCTCTTGGCCCTTTCCTGTTTCACACCTTTCCTTTACAATTGCCATAAGCCTAGACTAGAAGAGAGTAGACTTTTCTTCACTCTCTGAAGGATTTTCACCTCTTCTAGGGTTCATTTCCACTCCCAACAGATTAAAAACTGTCTGGGAATTGTTGTTCACTGTCACCAAATACTCCCAAAATCATAGAGTGTCTGGAGCACCATAGAGCACTTGCAGCATGGCTCCAGATAGGAGCTGGATAAAGCTGAAGAAAGAAGAAAAAAATAAGACTGAAAGTAAAAGTTCAATAAAATTCTGAACATAAGATTCAGGGAAAGTTTTTAATGTTTAAAAAGATTTACTCTCAGAATAGGGGAAGAGTTGTTAGATAAAGCCCTATTTTATTATTCTTTTTAGTACATGTTTTAGTTCTGCTCTGAAAAAGGTTGCTAGAGAGAAGTCTATCAGAGAGTAACTGCTTCCAGCTTTGGTGTTTTTAAAAGTTGAAAGTTAATTTTTGGGCAGCGGAACAGGCCACAGACACCATACCCACTGTTAGACTAAAGATTTGGCAGATGTGAACCCATAAAATTAGATAAATCTTCATTGGTAATCTGAAATATTTTGATTCCTTTTGTTGTAGATTCAAGTTTTCAGAGGACCTTGCAGTGTGAACACAAGTGGGTGAGGTTTGTTTACGAAGGGATGAAGTGCTAATCCTTCTGCACTGATAACAGCCATGAATTTAGGGCCATGTAATACCTTGGCATTACTTTTTTATGTACAGAGAATTTCTGAAAATGGAAGTAACTGGAAATAGTTATCATATTTCAGGTCTCCCAAGTGAGAGTTAAAGCTGCAGGTGATGTTTCAATAGCTATGAATTAGAGAGTTCCATTTAATTCATTTAAGGTCGTGATGAACTCATAGCCTTTGGTAAGAAGACTTGAGCCAGCCAGAAAAAGATTAAATTACTTGTCTCATGGGATGCTCTTCTCTTTTGCTGGAGACTTCAGGCACTTGGAGGTCAGTGTGGAACAGCTTGGACAATGTCCTCTTGGCTGAGCCCCAAACCATCAAACCCTTTTCACTGGTTTTTTTTGCCAGCACTTCCTTCACCAGTCCCAAGATGTGCAAAGCCAAAGAAAAAAGAAAAAAAGCGTCCAGATGGGAAAAGATGACCAGATGTTTCGGTGAGGTTGGGATAATCCATTTTAAAAGAGTTCTGTTTCATTGCCACAAACATAAAGACTGTTCTTGTTCATTGAAATACAAAGTTTTCATTATCCCAGGCCTTTGTTCTTTCCTTTCAGACAGAAATTTCTGAATCTGCACTCTACTCGCCTTTGCATCATGGGTATAATGGAAAAGAAATGGCTTTTTCACCTGCCTTTAACAATCATTTCTAGAAAATACTTTCCTAAGGAGCAGCAAGCCTTGCAAGTTCCTAATAATGTTCCTCTGAAAGCATTTAGTCACCGTAGGGCTGCTCCCAAATGATGCGAGCTGCAATTCTTACAGAATTCCTGACCTCAACATACATGTTCATACATTCTCAGCAAATATCTGTGTGATTTATAGTTTATTTTCTATAAAAGGAAACCTGTAAATAATCTGGAGAGTCCATAACCCTTGGACATTAGTGGTTTTAATTCACTTAATGTGAGGTAGGCTGTGGTGTTTAGTGAGAATAAGAGTCTCAGACTATGCAAATATGTAAATGTAAAGAAGATCCTGAAAAAAAAAAATTCCTTAGCTGTCACAACCATCAATTTCACTTTTGTTAATACATTATAATTTAGCCTGAGATAAAATAAAAAAGTGGAATTTGCAAATTCTCCTATTCTGAAATGTCAGGCCCTCAAAATAAAATATTAAGAATACAACAAATAATTCAAGAACAGGCAGGATGTGTTTGCATTTAGAGTATCCAAATTTGCTTGAAGAGCAAACTTGACACAAACAAAGCTTCAGTTAATTCATAAATTATTAAAGGTAAAGAGACTAATTTGTAAAATAAAATAAATTGTCTTCCCCAGGACTTCTTTCTGGTTCCATTGTTCTGCTGGGGAACAGATCAATGTATTGTACATTGTTCTTACATAAACAGGTAAGAAAAATGTGAGGAAAAACAGGTTCTTGAAATAGTTAACTGACTGAAATTGTGGCTTGACACTCTCAGCTTCACTGTGTTCTCTCACACAGGTTAAAGAATCTGTGTGTAGTTTGTGGGGTTTTTGGTTGGTTGGGGTTTTTTTGAACAGTTAGTTGGCTGTGCATCTTTTCCTTTGATAGGATTAGGCACATACTAGAATAGGAATCATGTCAGTTTCTTGAGAACCAAGTGCCAAACTGCAATGTTGGAGTGTAGGAAAGTTGTATTTTAACCTAAAAACACCTTGCTGATATTAAAAGTTACAGACATAAGTGCACAAGCCAGAGGTGATTGTGAACTGGACAGGGGATGATACTTCAGATGGTCGCATAGGCGGATAAAGAAAGTTGAGATTTTTCCTCAGAATGATTGTGTAAATTCACCAAATTGGGATTTGCTGCCTTTTGGTTACATTTTAAATCTCACCTATAATGTTACGCCTTTAATTCTTATTTTAACAAAAGCTTTACCTATCTGTCATCAGAACCTTATTATTTCCATGAAGTTTTGCCTACTTCCATAAATAATTGCATATTTGAATAACTGCCCTGCTGCCAGAACAAGGTGGAAGACTCCAAGCCAAGATCACCAGGGCTTCACAGAGTAATGAGTCTGTTCCAGTTCTCAGAGATTTACAGGACTGGGAGTTTTAAAAGGTTCATGCTTACAGGAAAAATGCTCTTCTCATGATTGAAACTTGCTCTGCATCTCCAGAAGACATGTGAGTTGAGTGTGTTTTATTGACTTGCTTAAGTATTGAATGAATGCAATTTCAGCATTTTTCACCATCCTACACCAAAAGAAAGTGGAATGACTGATACCCACCCTGTTCTTATTTAAGATTAATTTGAACAGGAGCCTAGTGGCTTCTTGATGCATCCATCCATCTATAGAGAGAAAAAAAAATCTATCCTGTAGATCAAGGGTGTAGCAGACGTGCCTTCAAGGATTGTTCTCAGAATTCTTGTAGTGATTTTTATCTCAAATTGACCAGCTCACTTTCTCAGTGAAATAATTAGTTACTCAGATGGAATGCTCTACTAAGTTTGCAATAGAGAGGTCTACAAGCAGGGTGTCTGCAGAAATGTAAATGTTCAAGCTGCTCATAATCTTTATGAGTGATATTCGAAAACTGGGATTATTTCCACAAGATGACATCTTTGTGCATTATCAACGCAGAAAAAATTACAAACAGAAAATTCAAATGCAAGTAGATAAACTATATTCCCCTTCTCTCAGGCTGTTTTATTTATTTACTTTAACTAGAATTTTAAAACTAAGTGAAATTTTGGGTTTGTGACAAGCTTGGCCCAGTTCATTTTAAAATCTAATTTAAACAAAGAATTGGCTGATTAAGACTCCTAGGCTGCCTGTGTTTTGAAGGTAACTGAAACATTATTATCCCAGTGTGATAAGACAGAGTACCAGATCTGCACAGGAAAATGTTCCTTGTTCCATTCTGGAATTAATTTTTTAAAAATGCATTGCTATTTTATGCTTGTCTGAAGAAGTTTTAGAAAAATTATATATTATCTGTTGAAATGAAGAGAAGATTTCCCTTCTTTATGCAGACAGGAATGTTTGAGCTACGCAGGTGCAACTCCCATTCTTTAACATTTTTTTTCCAATGGTAGAATTTGGCCCCTTACACACTTCCAAACAATCCAACAGCAGCATTTATCTCCTGGTTTGGAAAGCTGAATAAAGTTATATATTTCCCATTTCTTGACTGTTTTGGCATTCCTCCCTGAAAGGGAGGAAAAGCCTTACAGTTTCCTTTGGCCCAAACCCCAAAACATCTGCTGCAGCTGGGAGAAGCCATGTCTGCCTGTGGTGGTGCCCACAGTGGGGTCTGTGGGGTGGCCAGCAGCCCCTAGGGCCCTTCCTGTGGAGGGGAGATGCTGAGCTCCTAAGGGAGGATGGCTGGGTGGCAGTTTTAGGCTGCTAGCATTAGGAAGGTTTAAGGCACAGAAGCAATAGCATGGAATTATAGTATGGTTTGAGTTGGGAGGGACCCTAAAGTTCATCTAGTTCTGACCTGGCCATTAGGACAAGTCTACACTCCTCTTGTGCCTTTCAAAGTATCAGAAATTTAGTCTGACTCCACTCTTAATCGATTATTTTTTCTTTTCTTTTTCTGAAAATAAATATTAAGTAGCCTGTTGAGTAAACTAAAAGGCCACAAATTATTTTTAAGGGCTATGGGGGCACAAGAAAGGCCTGGTTTTTCAAAAACCAAATAATTTCATTGCTGTATTCAGATTATGCTGAACACTGAACAGCCAAATGTTTGGGCTCATTCTCTTCCAAAACTCTGGTGCCCAAGCAAATGATGGCAGCTTCAGTGGTCCTACCAACTGTCCACATGTCTGCTTGTGAAAAGAAGTGCATTCTCTTTTAAACCCACAAGAAAAAGGATTGTTTTAATCAGCATTAGCTGGTATTTGGTGAGAGTGTGCACATGGACACTGGGAACTGACCTGTGGAAATTTGCTAAGCTACAAACAAGTGAAGCTGAGTTGAGAACCTCAGTCACACATGCAGGGCACTGTTTGCCAGCTGCTTTGGAGCTCATAGATGAAATCCATGAGGGGAGGAAGGCAGTTTGGAAGCACAAGACTCGCTCAGGGCTGACAGGGCTCCTTTGCTGAGGAGGAGAGAGCTTCTGCCCGCTGGTTTTCTTTGTCTCTATTCCATGTCCCGTAAAAGCGAGGATGATAAATGACTTTTTTTTTTCTCTCTCTCTTGGAGTGTCTGGGAGATAAATGCCTTGAGGGCTGAAAATGCCTAGATGACTATAAAAACTAAGAATAAGCTGCCAAAACCAAGTACCTTAAAAAACTCTGTAAGTCTAACCAAACTGCCTCCCTATCTATTCCCCTGTATCTGACTTCTTGTACAATTCCTCTTCAGGTAAGAGGGACACTTCTGTTGTCTGGCATGCAGGCTCATATCAGCAGGATGAGAATTGTAATTGAGTATAAAGCCACTCAAGCTCATTAAGCTGGTCTTAATTCATAGCTTAAAGGTAGCTAGTTTCAATTAAAAGCTAGATATAAGTACACGCACAGAGTGTGACCTACTGGGTGCCTTGGGCTTTGCTTTCCATCACAGAGCTTCCTGGGGGCTAATCACCTTCCCAAGGGAGCAAACAAGGGGGTGAGAAAAAAAATTAAATTCTCATCACAGAGCTTTTAACAGTTTTGCCTTGATTTGGGGAAAGAGATTTTTTTCCTTCTGAAAGAAAAGACAAAATTTTGATGCCCCAGAGCCCTTCAGCTTGGGCCAAGACATGTGCACACCTTCAGTGAAAGAAAAATGCTTTTGGTGAGCTTCAGGTCTGCTCCTTGCTCTCCTGTACCCCTTCTGTTTTTATGTTGTTTTCAAAATGTCTTTACTTCTCTTCTACAGCCTTAGGAAACTAATAAGAAAAAGTTTCTGTTACTACTCTGAGAGCAACTTGGGCTTTTCTTCTAAGTGTTTGTGGAGAAGAACTTTCTATCCAGCTAGCAGCTTATCTAAATTAAAGCAGAGGACACTGAGGTGAGCACTGTGACTGCCAGGTGTTCTATTGAGAATTCTCTGTGGCCTAGGTTTTATTGGCAGCTTTTTTTTTCCTTTAACACCCTCGATTTCTTGCAAAGAGACAGGATACAGATATTTTTCCAAATGGTGTTAAAAATTCCTCTTCTACTGAAGGCCAGTAATGATGCTTCTTCTTCTTCTGCACCAAAAGCACATTTCAAGTGTGTATTTAAATATAAAACACATAGATGGGATCTTTGTCTGGCATGCCATACACATGCACAGCATGAAAAATAGTCCTTTAAGTTTCCTGTTCAGGTCATGTGCTGCAGCTGCGAAATATGGTAGAAGAAAGTTTTTTATGCAGTTTTGGAGCACGCTGTTACAGCCATTACATAGAACCAGTCTTTGGACATTCCCCTCATCCCCACCTCTCTTTCCCCAAGGATCTCCTGCCTCCAAGGATCATCTCTGGGCCAGAAAAACATGTGTTTGCAAAGCAGGTAAGAGATACCCTTGAAAGGTGAAATAAGGACGCAGCTGAAGGATAGGTTTGATAAGGTTGTTAAAGCAACTATAACATCAAGATAACAGATTTTGTGGAAATTTGTAGAGGAAATAATTGTATGTATAGTTACAGTTCAGAGTAAATTCAAGAAAGATAGTTATGAATGCTGAGTACATAATGAAGATGTAAACAGATTCATAACCTAGGAAAATATCAGATCTGAAAGTCCAAGCTGTCTCATATTTTTTATTCTCACTTCACTTGATTATGATACAATCATGCTTCAAATCTAAGACATAAGGGCAAAGCCTGTTCAGACGTATAACTACATAACCTTAATATTAATATGTATATTTACTCTTAGTAGTTGCTATTCTAAAGGCACTTGTTGTCAGTACTGCTTTTAGAAAACTTAATATTTGTTCACTGTATGAGGCTACACTTCCTCTGCAATAGAAAATCAGAGTGAAAAAACAAGCTTTCATCACTGATCATTGTGGTGTTCACATAGTTCTTTCCAAGCTTGTCCATGATGATAGTTTCAAACATTTCCATGTACACTGCATTTTCAACTTGTTAAAATTCTGGTTTGTGCAGTTAGGTGTACAGTTTTGTAATTTGCTGTTCATCTCAAAAAAGAAATCCCAAAACAAAACTAACAAACTCCCCCCCCTCCCCCCCGCATAATAATGTGTTGATCTATATTAAATAATAGCCAAAAAGAAAGACAGTTTAAGCATCTTGGATTTATAATTCCCTCTAGTTTTGGAGCCATGTAGGTGAAAGGTAGTAGGCAGAGAATTGAAAACAGGCACAGACTTACAGTCAGGGAAACCATAGCCAAATATTATGATGACATCTCTGTCCTTCAGACAGCATGTGTTAAATTAAGAACAACGGTTGATAGCGTCCTTCAGGAAGGACATCTTTTCACTCCCTGAAGCTATAAGATATATGACACCACCAGTGATGAATTCCTGGGGCCACAGGAGAACAGACTGCCCTTGAATCCCCTCTTCTCCAGTGTCCTTAGGAATGGGCTCCCCACCTGTGTCATTGCCAAGGTGAGTATGAGGACACCTCTTTGTTTTCTTTAAGAATTTAAATGGCAAAAGGAACTTAAAGCAATTCCCCAGCTCCAGATGTGGATCTGTATTTGACAGAGCAGAATGCAGACATGTAGGGCTGTGTCTGGAATAGTACAGTTTCACCCATTTATCAAGAAAAGCTATTTGATCAAATAAAAAACCCAACAGATCCTGACAACCACCTGGTGGTGTGTGTGCCACAGCTGAAGTTATCAACATATCAAGTGAAAGAGCTGATCACAGCTATGGGCTAAATCCTGCAGAGAATGAGGAGTTGTTTGCTTGTATTCCATTTTGAAAGGAAGGGTTGGCTTTTTACTGCTAAACAGCACAATTCCAGAATTCTTGCCACAATTACAGCTGCACTGCCACTACCTGCCTGCTTTCCTGCTTGTGGCACTCATGGACATCTTCCATGCAAAGCAGACATTCCCAGTCTTGATGTGAATGGAGGAGTCTATGAAGACTTTTTGGTTTAGAGGAAGGTGCAGGCTACCTTTAATCAAGTATTTGTGTCGCAGTTTAAGGCTAAGAGTCCTTTAAGGACCTCATTTATCTGGGGTCCCACCCACGCCATCAGTAATACTGAAGTAAACACAAAATATTCAATTATTCTTTTCAGTGACAACTTCTGGAAGTGCTGGGCCTCACCCAAAATTTTTGCTATAGGAAATAAGTGAAAATATAAGTTATATAAATTAAGAAATAAAAATGGTTTTGTTTGAGTATTTCCAATAATTAGCGAACTGTGTTAAACAATCAGATTTTTAAGTCAAAATTTTAACTGCAGTAAGATCCAGTTCAGGTTCTTTGTGTGTTTCATTCTGTGGCTTGGTTATATTGTTTTATTTGAAATGGCTTATCTGCCTGCAAGTGGTTTAATTGCAGCTTATTATTACAAATGTATTTTTCCTTTATGTTTTCTTCTTTGGCAATTTTAACTCCCTCCAGCAGAGATGTGCAAAGCCTCTCTTAGATTCAGTGTATGAAAAAAAAATTTATATATATATTAAGAGAGAGAGAGTATATCTATTTCATGTCCAGGACTAATTCCAAATGTGGTTTTATTTCTAAGTGAGCACTTATGATATGCTTTATTTGACTGAATTAATGAATTTTGTTGAATATATATCAAAAACTATTATCTGAAATACCTTCTTTCAAAGACATAAAGCAGGAGCAAGTCCCATCTTCATTTAAAAACATGAGATTTGACTACTAGAGAGGTTTAAAATTAAAATTCTTTTGATTTTAACCAGTTTCCGTTAATATATAGTGAACCCAGAGAAACTCATTGAGTGCTTGCAGAAGTCTGGGCTGAGGCCCAGGTATCAAAGTCCTTTCAAATAATCAACCTGTCTTCCTTCACTCTCCAACATCAGGTGTGCAGGGTCATGATGTAATATGGGAGATTTTGGTGTCTGGGGGAGAAGTTCTCTGGAAATTAAAGCAGCAGTTACCTCTGCTGAGCTTGGAGTCTGGCACTGGGCTCTTTTCTCCCTCTCTGCTGGAACCATTAGGCAGTCTAGACTCCTCTTTCTGTTCTCCCATCTTTTCATGGGGAAAATGGAGAAGGGGAAGATGGAGTGGAACAGCAAAGAGAGAGCTCACTTCAGGATGAGCATTCCATGGCTGTCCATGTGTGTCTGACTGAGTTTTCTCTTGGGCAATGAACCTTGCCAGCACTGAAGGCCTCTGGTGTCTGATTCAACTCTGGCCAGCACAGACCAGTTTGTTTCGAGGATTTCACACCTGAAACTTCCAATACCAAGAAAAACCACCTCTTCAACTTTTGAACACTAAACGTTTTCTTTAGAGGCCCAAAGCAATTTCCCCAGACTCATGAAAGTGTTTGGGGCATATGGAAGGGAACTCTGTCACTGGATTTATCTAGGGGCAAAAATAAATAATTAGAATTTTTTTAATTATTATATTTACAGTGAAACAAGAGAAAATAAAGACAATCTCAATCAGGAATCTTTATTTGCACACTAAACCACAACCAGATCTAAATGACTGTTTTGGACTGATATGTCAGGACTTTGGAGTATTAGAGTCTTTTTCCTTAGTCAGTGTTACTGTATGGATCATGTGAGCTTGTTGTACCCCAAAGCACTGAGGTATGTAGTCAGGCAGTGCTTTGGCCTCAGGGCAGTGTGGAATCTCAACACTCCATAATTTACTTCTTCAATTTACAAAATGGTGTTACACAATACACTACTGCAAAAGTAAATCTTTGTGAGTTTCACCTCAAGTACCTATAAAAATTCTCCAATATCTAGGAAGTCTAAGATGTAACATTCCAGGGGATATTTTCATGGAACAATAGAAATATATTTGTGGAAGAGGGAAAGAACCTATTGCTTGAGAAAGGAAAACCCAAAATGTTTTTCTTCCACCTGTAGATTGCAAGGGGTTGTAATAGTTGCTCATGCTGTGGCTCTGTGCAAAGGCTGAAATATATGCTATGAAATAAAGAAAATGAGATGATAAATTGAAATATAGAATATTTCATGAAACCATGAAAATGTCCTGAACAGTATAGTGAGCCAGACCAGTCCTGGCATCTTGACTTCGGGGCAAAGTGTGGGAGGCTGCCACTGATTTAGTTCAGGCTTGCAGAAAAAGGTAAGAATGGTGATGCCCACAGGGAGTTATTTGCCACTATTGCTGCTGGGAACACTGGGCTGTTCTCTGTAACTCTTGCTAATCATGACATTTCAGAAAAAGTTGGATAAAATTCCGGAAAATGTTCTGTCAGGAGCCCTTTTGACCAGTAGAAAGGAAAAAGTATTAAGCAGTAGGAATCTCAGCCAAATACTCCCATCTCATTTTATTTGATCATTTTAATGATTTACTATTTCCTGGACTGACTTCTATGACAACTTTGTCTTAGGTTTTAAAGTGGTTTTTAATTTTTTTTTTAAAATTATTTTTACATGTGGCACTGTTTCCC
>VZRX01009462.1:159837-174067 GCA_013398075.1 Notiomystis cincta | reverse complement strand
TGTGGCACTGTTTCCCTTTCAAATGAGTTCTGAATAGGGGTGGCTTTTCCTGTTAGTCACTTTGTCAGATCAGCAGAGGCAATTGAACAAGGAAGTTTCCTTTGATAATTTGTGGTCACAGGATAATCTTCCTGAGCAAGCAAATGAAGGAAAGCACGATATAATTTATTTCAGCTCAGGGATGCTTCGGAAAATCATGGAGATAGCAAAGGGTGCTCATGTCCTAAAGTCCCCAAAACGAGAGCCAGGCTTTCTAGTTGGCCTTATCATCCTTACCAGACTTCTTGAGAGGTCTTACTATTATCTTACCTCTTTCTTTATTTGTAACATTAATATTTTTATTACTAGCTCCCTGTGTGTTTTGGGAGATGTTAAAATTTGTACTTGTTGCTAGCTCAGCTGATAGGACACAGAAGTCAAAACTGGAGGCCACATTCAGGATGTTGTGACTGTTCTTTTTATCTGCTCATCTTGAAAATGAGGATTATTTTCTGATACAGAAAAAGACTTGAGGATAGGGTTACAATACTTCTGTGTTCAAACGTAAAAGACATCTGTTCCCAGGGTTTCAGGCTGACAGTGGAAGAAAATATCTGAAACAGAGGTTTAGAAAATAATTTTATTAAATTTGAGATGAAAAGTTATTTTCAATTTTATCCAGCTTTACTTTTGGAAATTACAGAGACTAGAGGATGTTTTAAATTGGGTTTTTAATGTTTTGAGTGCCTCACCAGGGAGAAATCAAAGGGAACTATAAAAGGTCAGTGATTTTGAAAAATAAAAAATGTCAGTACTTTAAAAAAATAAAAATTCTTCAAAATCAGCAATCCAAATTTATTGTTTAAGAAGAGCACTTTGCAATTTTGGTTTATAAATTTTGCCCATTAATTCAGATAAGCAAAATAGTTATACATATATTAAAAAATGGAGAATTGGGCTTTTTCCCAATTGCAGGAGAGTAATATTGGTCACTCTGTGAAATGAGTAAAGGTTAGGAGATGTATCTGATGGAGAGTCAAACATGGGTGAAGGCAGCAGAATTTCAAAGCAAGGAATTTTGAGTATGAAGAACAAGCAAGCAGCAAAACAGATTGTCAAAGAAACCCTCCCAAAACCCAATCCACAAAAAACCAAAAAATAAAACAAACAAAAAAACCCACCAAACCGAATAAACACCCCAAAAACCCCCAAAAACCCAACTCCAAAAGCAAGGATGGAGGAAAGACAAAAGCTCTTGAACAGCAAGCAGAAAACTTTGAAACTTTCCCCATTTCCATGAAAGCTCTGCCAGCAGCTGAGGAGCAGAGGATGAAAACAGGAGGTGCACAACTAAAATCTAACCAGTGTGGATGCTCTTTATCAGGAGGGCTTTGTTCCATTTCTCTTCTGTGGCACTCCTGGAATGAAGAACAATTTATTTCTGCATCCCATCTGATCAGTTACTCACCTGAAAAAAACTTGACCATGTTTGTATATTTGTTTTACAGCAATAGCTTGCTCAGGGCAGACTTCTTGGTATGTGGTGGATAAACACATTGTTGACTTTTATTTGGGTAACAGTAGATTTTAGACTACTTAATTCCAAAGGGATGGATTAAAGTGGAGGAAAACAACAGGGATGGAGGCACTAGAGGACAATGGTGAAAATGTAGGAAAAAACCTACACATTTTGAACTGAAAGTGGAGATAGATTTTGTGCCAAGTGTGGTAAGGAGGCAAACACAGAAACCAGAGCAGCTGCTGAGACTGTAAACCAAAGAATTTCTGGAGAAGAAATTGATTATTCCACCCAGCAGGACTATCTGGATGTTTTGTCCAGGGGTGAATTTGACAACACAGCTGATATCCATGAAGGGATACGTTCTCTCTTCTCACAACACTTAGCTCATCCGTGGGAATTCATATCTGAGCAAAGTCTCTTCCAACAGAAAATTGAAGCATCCCTTAAAGAGTCACTCACAGAAAGATAAAAGATATATTAGAGCTGTAAGATATTCTAACAACAAAAGTCTTTATTTACTGGTTGAGTTATAAATCTACAGTAATTTGGATGGCTAGACAAGGATGAGTTCTGCTTTGCAACTCAGTTAAAACTGAAACCCCCCCATGTGATACATGAAATTTATTTCTTTGGCAAGTAAAGGATGCTTTCATTGCTGACTCTGTTCATTTTCAAAAATTAACACTTTAGAAAAAAGACAAATTTTATTCTCACTGAGAGAGATAAAGAATGACTTGGCTTATTACTCTGATCTCTGTATAATTCATAGTCCAAAAAGTACTTGATCCTAAATCATATAAACTACAGTGCTGCTGTTGACACATAAAAAAAAATTACACAGAAAACTTCATTATCTTACAAACAAAATTACCAGCAGCACTATAGACAAGAGACTATTTGAATGTACATGAATGCAGAACAAATTATTATTATTATTATTCTCCCAAACTAATCCAAAAATAAGAAGATAAAATATAAAATTACATGAAAATATGTGTGTGAAGCTACTCATGGCTTGGACTCTGCCACCAAATCACTGCCTGTGGGTTCTATGTAGCCTCAGCAAAAGTAATTGGCACCAAATTATTTAATATAACATTTAGTTGAATTTTGAGGATTTTTTTTAGTTGTTGGACACCTGGATTTCTTTTCCTGTTTCTTTTCTTTCTTTTTTTTTCCCATTTTGTCTCTGAAGCCTTGTATTATTTTAGATTAGGCCAGAATGAATGATGCTTGTTTACCGTATAAAGTCACATCCTTTGCTTGCAAAATCAGTAATTTTCCAACCCAAGAGCAATTTACAAAAAGTTTTGCCGTTTTATTGGTCTCAAATGGCAGGATATAATTTCAGAAACAGAGAAGCCCTCAAGAAAACATGGATTTTCATATGTCTCACTCTCTAGGACTAAGTAGTCAGTTGGGGAAGGAGGAAGGAAAGGAGGAAGTAAGCAGTTGGTATTAATCCAAGTAGATGATTTTGCCAAAACTACCCAAGAGACAGCAGTGACTTTTTCTTGAGAGATGAATCAATCTTTCTTTGTGATATTTCAACAACTTTTTCTTTCTTTTTTTCAAAGGAAATGCTTTTCAAATTTGACAGTTCTTGATAGCCCTGGCAATAATGCATCCCAATTCCTAAAAAGTAGGAAATGCAGTACAGGGAAAAATCAACGTGGCACTTCTTTTCAAGCAAGGTTTTCAGGTCTATTAATTTAAAAAAAAATTCAAGATAATCTCCAAATTTGAAGGACCTGAGTTGTTGTCCAAAACTCCTGGTTTTGGAGTATGTATTGGTATATGACCATTGCAGAAAGGAAGATAATTTGTTAAGGTGAGAAAATTAAAACAAGAATGAAATATTTCATTGCCTGCACTGAAAGGGGATATTTGGTTCTGTTAAGGGTGGGGTGATAATAACTGAGAACTGGATGAATCTGAGAGGAAAGAGAGGAAAAGACTCCAGTACTGTGTTTTTTTTTGTGACAGCGACAACAGAGGCAGCAGAGTGGAAAAGCTTGGCCCTTTTCAAAGATGTTGGAAAGAGGAAAAAAGTGGTGGAGAAGCCATGCTGAGAGTCATCACCAGGAGACAGCAAAAAAACCTGTGAGCAGTAAGATTCCATCACCTATAGTCATGTAAACAGCAGGGAGGCTGACAAAAAATATGGGAACGTTGACTGCTACAGGATGAAGAAGTGGGAAAACAGCATAACTCGTGATACAAGTGTGTACCAAGGGGAAAATAAACATAATTCAGGAATAAGGCTGCTTGAGAGTGTTTTGACAGAATCATCTTAAAGCTCATGCTTCTGATGGAAGTTTTCAGTATGGACAAACTATTATCAGTAAAGTATCCTTTTGGCCAAAATTAGAGCAACTCCAGGGACCAATCCCAATATATCTTGCATGATTCCATAGGAAATGCTGACTGGAGATGTGTGAGGATAACAGAACAGGAAAACTCTATGATATTAACTTCCATATGTGTGAGCCTCAAGTTTATTGTGAAAACATGAAATAAAATGTGCCCAGTGAGTATTCTGGAAGCACAAAAACACTGAAAAAAGAATACTTTTGTCTTGTTGCCTCCTTATTTGGGGCTACAGAGTGAGAAGAGCTTGTGACTCTTTGGTTTCTGTTTCATTTTTATAGGTTTATTCACAGAGATATTTGTAGTATTATTAGAATTTTCAGACTTTATGGGTTTTGTTTAGCTTCCTAAACAAATCAATTTTTAAATGTCCTATTTTTAATCACAAACTGAATGTGCAACTGAACATGAGATAAAACTTCTGTCATGGCAGAGATGCTTGTTAGCACTCTGGAAAAAAAACTCACAAAGAAGTGTAAAACATTGATTATTAAATTCAGTATTTGGAATGAACATTTAGGAAATTTTAGGGTTTTGAAACCATTTGTCTGACCTAATTTATCATTCCAAATGTCCAGAGCACTAAGAATGATAGTTGAAACCCATAGATTTTTTTAAAGGGTTTTTTGTTTTTTTAACTTCTTAATATGTTGTACTATCTCTTTATTAGTATATCTGTTCGACCTGTGTATAGATGCTGCGGGAAATTATTATTATCTTAAAAGATGTATATTGTCCACCCAAAAAACCTAAAGTGGGTCCACCTTAGTCTCATTGACCAAATTTAATGGAAATAACTGAAAGGTGGAAGATAATTCTGTAAATGGTTTCATTTCCCTGTTCTCACGACCAAAGCAGAGTTTATTCTTCCAGAGCAAAAGGAGGAAAGACAGCAGCTAGTACCAGTAAACTGCTGAACTACAGCTATATGAACTCAAGAAGAATATTAGCCTTGTCCAAAAATAAATTGAGAGGCCTTAAATGTTACAGAAGTAATTGATTAATAACTTAGCCTCAGCAAGGTGGGTGTTAACCATGAGGAAGAAGCTCCCCAAACTTGTCAGGACTGAGAAAATTAAGCTCTTGATATACTTTCATCGCATTAAATGTACCAGTTTACAGCCTGTTCCAAAGATTAGATCGATGGTCTACTCAAATTCATGGATTAGAAAGGAACACAGGCATTAATGGGAAAAAAAAAAAGATGTTAGATAGCTGCGGGGCCTGCTCCCTTGAATATGAAATGTGGTATTATATAGCTCCTCTTTCATACAAACCCAGTTTGCAGTAGATAATTGCTGATCTAATGGCCAAGCTGAGGCAGAATGTAGCACAGCAATACTCTGAGGCCATAGGTTCCTTTCTTCCCCTTGCTCCTTCCAAACAGGACATGAACATCCGGCCCTTGGTATTGCATGAGGTACCTGAGCTCGTTTGTTTTCGGTTCTCTGGGACCACAGTTACACTGCAGGCACTGCTGACATTTAAATATCAGCCAGATGTGGTTGTGATTTTATTTCTGCCTCCGCCAGCCAAATTGTCTGAGCCACCCCCTGCTGATGGGGATCGTACAACTTGCTGGAAGAACCTTTCAGGCAAAAATTGTCAGCCTGTTATGATCTTCTTCCTACCTCTCCCTGGTGATTCCATTTAAATGCATCCCGCTTTACAAAGGAAATCAAAGTTGCTAACTGTAATTAATCCCACTCAAATATTCTGCAATAAACTGCAATCAGCTTAGATATACTGAAGGAAGAATTCATTCTTGCAAATACTAAAGACTTTAAATGGAGCCCTTTTATTTTGCATCTTTTTTCACATAATATTCAGAATCTCCACCCTCAGGATATTTTGTCATAGCCATCTCTGCCTTTTCTGTCTGTGTATAGCTTGACACAAGGTCCGTGTAATAGTTCTACCTAATAAATTCTAACCCAACATATCAAAACAGAAAGACAAGGAGCTACTGGAGAGGGTCCAGCAGACAGCCACAAAAATGACAAGGGAGCACCTCTCTTTTGAGGAGAGACTGAGGGACCTGGGCCTATTTAGGCCAGAGATGGGAAAACTGAGAGGGGATCTTATTAATACATTTAAATATCTCAAAGGCAGTGTCAAGAGGATGGTGATCAGTGACAGGATGAGGAGCAATGGCCATAAATTAAAACACAACAAATTCCACCTCAAAATGAGGATGAACTTCTTTACTTGGAGGATGACAGAGCAGAGGAATAGCTGCCCAGGGAGATTGTGGATTCTCCCTCTCTGGAGTCTTTCAAACCCCACTAGAATGTGTTCCTGTGTCACCTGCTCCAGGTGACCCTGCCTTGGGTGAGCTCCAGAGGTCTCTTCCAACCCTAACTATCCTGTGACTCTGTGATATTGCTCTCCCAGTTAGCAGGGGCAGAAGACAAAAAAGGATTTTGCAGTCATTAAAGGTAAATTTTAAAACAGTTACAATGCAGTATTAAAGAATGCAGAACTATTCAAACAGTTCATATATGTCTTTGGTTTATGCTATACAGACACAATACTTTTTTAGCCTTAATGACATAATCACTTGGTATTTTATTCTATAACATTATTCATAATTCAATTTACAGAGGAAAGATTGATACTTGCAGTCCCTTTTCCAATTTAGCTCCATGACAGACCCACCAAATGTTAGAAAGTGAGTACAAATCAATTTCTTAAAGGTAAATTATGTGCTTTCTTCTGGCGCTCTCCTCCAGTGACTCTTCTAGATCCACACCCTTGTCTCCTTTTCTTGCCACTGTAGGATGCACAAGCTGATCCTGGCATTTTGTTTGTGGTTTTTGGTTTGTTTTTTTTCCATCTCAACTGTCCCAGCCAACCAAGAGCAGAGAGTTAGAGGTTAATAAAGAATGCTGTGCTTGTTGGAAGAAAGTCCCAATGCTCGTTTTGAGGCTCTGTTCTGTTTAGAGTCCCCTAAAATGAGATGAACCCCGCTAGGCCATTCTGAGCCTCCAGAGCTGCCCCTGGGGCTACTGCTGCTACTGTGCTGAAGTCCAACTGAGTCAAAGTCACCCCTTTACCTGTCACAAAACCTCTTCCACCACCCCATCCCCCCCTCCCCCTGAGAATGCTCAGTTTTGGTGCCTCAAAACACCCCATGAAGTGCTGAACAGCATGCTGACCCCAGCAAGATTGATACCAGAATGCCAAATAACTGATGCAGGGCTGGGGTTTTACCCCTGCTGGGAAATGAATAGAATTTGGAGATCAGGTAAATGAGAAAGGGAAATCTCATCATTTTCTCCAGCTCTCATAAGTGGATTCACAGCACATGCAAGGCTTTGAACAAAATGGCTCTTCATCAATTTCCAGTTTGAAATTATCAAACTGATGCAAGTGCTCAAAGGCTTTTATTTTTCCAGATGACATAAGCAGTCTTTTGCAAACTAGGCCATGTCTTTTTATTATAAATACCCAAACCCAAACAAAAAAACCCCAAACTAACAAAAACCCCACCAAATTTTACTGTTATTTTGATTTTATAAAACTCTAATTTCACTGTCGTATGATTTAGATAAATTTCACTCTAAATTGTATATAGCTTAAAAACGTGATGAACACAATGTCTTCGGATCTCCTTATGTTAATGAACTTTTTCTCCATGCAGAGTAAATGAAAATATAACTTTATAGGATGACCAGTAACTCCTGCCTGCACTGGGCAGGTCAAAACCTCTGTATCTCCACCTCACAGCACTGAGTTAACTGAGGTATTGTTACATTCTTCCTCTCCTGCTGCAGACAAATGGGAATGAAAACATATTTCTGAAAAATGAACATTTCCTCTATTTAATATCTATTTTTTACTTTTTAATGAGTGATCAGTGAAAGAGAATTGAAAAGCTTCAATCTTAATCACTCATACATATTTTTCTATATTGAGGAACTTCCTGAAGTGGGAGTATCTAGGCAGAGACAAGAAAAGCAGTACCTTGGAATACCTTAATCATCAAGACCCGACAATAACCATCTTGGGCCTTTCTGTTGTCTGAGAGAGAGGGAATCTCTGGCCAAATGAGTCCTCTCCTGTACCTACCACCATATGGAAGTGCTTTTCAAGAAACTGTTCCTTGAGGGTTTGGAAAGCAGAGGAAATGATTTTCATGATTGTTTTAGGACTTCATAAGGATGGAGATAAATTCTTTGCCTCACCCACAACTGACAGCTAGTGCAAGAGCCCATGCCGACAGGAAATTCAAATTTTCTGCTGGATATCAACGTCATCCCTACTTAACTCTGGAAAGTGGGGTTAAAGGACGAACTGTGGTTACAGTCTATGGAAACTAAAAGCATTGTTGCCTGAGATGCTGTTGTGAAGAGCTGAGGTTTTCTAGGCACAGAGCCAGCTTTTCTTCCCCCTTATTAACAAACTGGACTCCAGAGATGTTAATAATTTCAAGTGGCAGATTACAGTATGCAGCAGTGGTGAGGATATTCAGTGGGTTTATTTTAAGTAGTTGGAGAGGGTGTTCATTTCTTCCTAATATTTTTCAGGCCCAGATTTGAATTTCTAGGGTTGTAATCCAAAAGGGACTGTTACATCAATTTGATGGGACTCCCGTTTTTCCACAGGCTATTACACTTCACACAGTTAACAGTGTGTTGAGTCTAGAAACTTGTGTTGGCATCACACTGTGTTTCTATGAGGGTAAAAACTTGAAGCTATCCCACCTTGTCCCTCAGGGGTGTATTCTAGTTGTTTTTGTGGTGTGCTTTTGAAGAAGTTGATCTAGCTGTTATTTGTTTTAACTGAAATTGGTTTAATTGCCAGCTATTTTCTCCCTTGAGCCTTTGTTAGCCGGTGTAAATAATCCTTAATGTTAAGTTTCTTGACCCAAGTTTTGAGAGACATAAGCAAGCTGACATCTCTAAGTATCTTGCTGTATGACTTGGGCAACTGCTCTCAAGTAATTTTGTAAATTTCAATTTTTATCGTAAGATTTCAACATGTTTTTAAACCCTCTGTTATTTTTCAAAGGACTTTATCCAGAATCCAGATCTACCACAACAATTTTAGCCACGGTCACATTTAAATTGAAGTTGAATAGATAGTTGCCTAGAAATGACCCTAAAATTTCCTAATAAGTTTTTCACAAGTGATTAACTTCTTACCTTCTTTTTCATATTTGAGAAGCAGAGAAGTTTGGATTCGTATAATATATGTTTTGCAGAACAAGCTTAAAAATCTCACAAAAGTCTAATTTTAACATATCAGTTACTTTTATTGTCTAAACCTGTTACCTTATTAAAGAGGACATTGTGATTATTGGGCACCACTTGTACTTCATAGGATTTGGCCATAAAACACGGCCTTTGAACCTCTACAAATTTTTTTTTTTTATTTGTCTGCATTACCATTATATATATTTTCTTGTGAATTTTAATGAAAATATACCTGTTTTCTCAATATTTTAGAAGTAACAGCAAGCCAGAGATCTCCAAAACTTCTTGAGTCTTGAGCAAAAGTCATCATCACTCCTGGAGTTAAACTTTTTTTAATGACTAATTCTTTAATGGATATTGTCTAATGACACCGTTCTCCCTTACTAATGGACTGGAAAATACTTCATTGCCTTCAAAGGATGTGATTACATCATCCTAACTCTGTCTAAATAGAGAACTGCAATATCTGTTAAATGTCTCTGCCCTCATGCTTATTGGAACTAAAGAGATGTTGTGCAAGATGGAGCTGATCTGCCAGTTTTGAGCTAATTCTGCACTTTACTAATTTTCAGGTGCCTCCTAGTCTAGGATTGCCATTAAAGAGTCATTTTACAAGAGCTATTTGACCTGCACAGCATTTGCTCATTTTAAGGATGTATTTCTCCCATCACCTTCCACCTCTTATAGCCAAACCTGCCATGGTCTGCAGCACAAAATTACAGGCACGTCCTTTTCAGACAGGTTCTTTAGCTAAAGAATTTACAATGCATTGTGCAGAAGAGGCACATTCTTAGAAGTTTTCTTTGGAAGAGTGAAGTAACTTGTCCAGTGAGCTTTCTGCATTCCCTCAGCATCACATCCCTGCTCTCAGGCTGTGCAGTAGCATGCAGCCACGTAGGCAGAGAAGCCACATGCAGGTGAGCACTGCTTCTTACTGTCTCGCAGGAATTATTTGTTAGTTTGTGAGATGAGTCTGCACTTTCCACAAGTACCATGTGGGGAATAATCCTAGCAGTACAAAATCAAGGAATCCCATTTCCCTCTTATTTTTACAGTAGAGAGCTGAGGTAGTTCAATAATCATCTGAGCTGATTTATTATCCACTTGTTTCAAAAGGAAAATTATAGTTAAAAATTCAGGGTGTGGAGCTCTTCAGAGTGGAATCAGTTTGGGATCTGCCACCACTGGCTCTTTTTTTGTGCAGATTCCTTGCACAGTGGCTCCTGCACAGCCAAATCCACATCCAGGGGCAGCAGTGCCAGGGAGGGATTTGGAGTTACTCCTGGAAATGAGCTGGGCACTCTGTCTGTGAAACATCTGCTTGGAGTGATACCACAGCAGCTGTGATGATCTAAGAGCAAACAACGCACTTCAAAATTCAATTGCACAAAAGGGCCTTTGAGGAGAATGATAAATGACCTAAATTAAGCCACAATTTTTAAGTACCTCGTTTGCACCTTGCCCATATGAACATTTTCCTCAAGATTTTTTGCACCTGTCAGTGTTGGAAAACAACTCGCATTTACCTGTCTGTTGTTTAAAGTTGTATTCTCAGCACATTATTTGTCAAACAGCATCTGAAATATTGACATAAGAAATTAGGATGTTGGCTTTTTGGTTCTCTTTTTGGCATGCCACTTCCATGTATGCACCTGGTAGTAACTCAGAGAATAACTTGTGTCTGGGGTCAAAAAAAGTCTGTCTTGGTTCAGAGTTCCTTTGATAAAAAGTGCTTTCTATATTGATGTCTCTAAAATTTTTTTGAGTTCTCCCTATCTCAAGGGAATAATTAACCACTTGTCAAGATGATGAACCTGGAAGGCAGTAGAGTTTTTAATAAATTGTGTAGGTGTAGTTTCCTTAATAGCAGTACTTTTAACTGGTGGATTGGTCTAGCATGTTTTGTCCTTGAAAACTAAAGCATAATAAAAAATGTCATTTGCTCCATCATCTTGTATTTCCTACCATACTTCTTGGTAAACATTATTATCACCCAATCCATTACTGAAATCCCTTCCAAGACTTAAATAGATCTGGTTTGCAGATATCAGATTTGAAGATTGGCAGTCTTTTACAGTTTGGAGCTATGTTATCACTTGGTCATCTATTTTTGGGTGTTGCATTTTCTTCTTGGTTGAGTGGAGGTGCTTTAAGTGCTAGTCCATAGGCTGTGCTTGAATTGAGCTTGAAAATGTGACTACTAAAGCCTTAAAACCAAGCAAAGTGAGGAGCCAGAACTATAACTTTCGAAAATCAATTTTCTTAGAATTATTTTTAAGTAATTTCTTCCATTACCTCATTAATATCTGTATCTTCCCCCCGCTCTTTTTTCCTGCATACCATTTCAGTGAAGTAAAAGATTATGGTTGTGGGCAATAAAAGAAATATATAGAGTTATGAAACGAATTTAATTTTTCAGGCTCTTTTTACCAAGCAACATTGTGAGGGCTCACTGGCTGCTCAGTGCTGCACACTCCCCAGGCACTGGGGTTGCTTGCAGACATCCCACCTCTGGGATGTCTGCAATGCTGGGGCTATAAAAATGACTAGAAGGTGAAGATTAAAATGAAGCATGTGACTGCTTTCTGCTTTCTCCCGAGGCTCTAAATCTCACAGAGGTTTTTGGTGGCTCTGAAGTTCCATCTCAAAANGGGGGGCGGTGAGAAAAATTGTAAAGCAAAACTTTGTCCTTTTTATTCCAGGAGGTAAAATGTCAAATGTTGTAAGCTCGTTGCACTGACTTTGATTCTTGCCAGAGGTCCAACAAAATCGTGCCATTTTGAAAATCAAAGTGACTGGGAGCATGATGTATGTTTGTGCAAAGCAAATGCCAAACTTGTATGCTGGAGTATTCATGATCCACAGTTTTGGATTCATAAACAAGTGTTTGAGCCAAGGGTCCTTAAGTATCAGCCTGATGGAGACCAGAAACACTGCTCTTTACTTATCCAGCTAATGTGGACTAATCAATACTCCTTCAGGAGTGAATTTTTGAAGAAAGTAATTCACGCTTTGTTTGCAATGTTGAAGGAATTAATTGAACAACTTTTGGTAATGAAAACATTATAGGAAAATCCAGCCTGATTACAGAGTGAGTAGAGACAAAATGCAGTGGTTACATTTTCCTTCATGTGTTAGTTCTTGTGTTACAATAAATTCTTTTTCAAGGGGTCATATATGGGTAGGGTACCACACAGAATTGTCATTAACCCTCACAGACAACACCTTTATAATACCCTTAACTGTTGGGGGAGTTATTTAGAGGGTATGAATCCGTTGCCAATAGTTAAAATTAATTAATTTGTCACATCCTTTCCTTTTAATACCCTAAATATACCCTTTTCCAAACTAAACTCTGATGGCTGCAGATTCCTGGAGATTTTATTTGTATATAGGAATAGTGCCGCCTTCCTGCCTTCCTGCCTGCCTTCTTTCGCGCCTCTCCTCCTGCCTTCACATTTTAATCTCTCTTAACCTCTGCAAGCAGGGCCCATGCAAAACATCACAACTGAGTTTTCTGGTGTTTGCTTGCACTGAACTTTATTTGTTAAAGACAAATTGACATGATCTATTTTTTTAGTTCACAGAAATAATTTATATCACACTTTTTGCCTAGCAAGACCTTGCAGAAACATCTTCCTCTGGGAGACTTTCCTATTGATGTGATTTAATCACATGGCACAAAAATTTCTTCTTTGTAGGGAGACCATGGTGAACTATTCTCCTTCACAGGATTCCTAAAGAGTTCTCTGTAATCCCTGATTCCCATTCAGGAACTTCCTCTCTCTTGTTAGGTGGAAGCTGTGGCAGGAGAAGTGACTGGGGAAGTATACACAGGTTGCCATTATAAAAACAGTGCTGATAATAAGCCTTCCAGCCTCATAAATTAGGTTTAGCAGGCAATGGTTTTTAAATGTAAGTTTGATTTTATTTCTTATCTGTACCAGAGTACATTTTAGATGTGACACTCAAAAGGAAGGGAAGTTGATGTCATGAATGGATCTGCTTCTTCTTGCTTACAGTGCAAAAGAGAGCCCTTCCAGATGAGCAATATATTCAGGTTCCCGTAACATAGGTAATTACAAGACCTCTGAAAGTTTATTTTGTATGGTGAGTTTCAGTAGTAAACTACCAAAATAATCATATACTGTTACAGTCCTTTTTAGGTAGGCGGAAAACAGTGTAGGTTTCTCTTTTTTTAGATGACTTTGCAGGCAGCAGAATTCAAATTCTATCTGTCCTCTAAGGTTGTTAATGTTCTCCTTACAGATAATTTTGACCATACTTTAGGAAGAAACAGGATTCCTCTATAATTTGTACAATATGAATTTTCAATAGTTTGCATTATAAAAAATAACACTATTTCAATTGTCTGTTTTGTGTATTTTTACTTCATTCATCACCTAAAATGTATTATTTCTGTATAAAACTTCCACTATAACACTAACTTTAATAATGTTAATGCTCTTCAATGGTATTTTAAGTATGCTGGTTGTTTCACTGATAAAAAATTACTAAAAAATAGGAAAAAAAGTACAAATAGTAATTTTATAGCTTTTTAATTTGCAGTAATTTTTCAAAACCTGGCAGAAGCTAAATCTGGGAGAAGCCTGACCCAGACTCACCATCAGAGAACTTACTGAAACTGTGCTTTTTATGAAAATAAACCACCCTGTCTGCTCTTATTTTGACTGCAGCATATGGGTATAAAATACATACAACAATTTTATAGTCAGAAAACGTCTGTAGTACCAGTACAGGCTGTTTGTATACCCTGTAATGATATCTACCTGGCAGTTGGAATAATCTGTAAATTCAGGGTACCTTTTTAATACCTTTTAGCATATTGTTGAAGCCAAATGTTTGCCAGATGAATGCTGTGCAATATAATAATTTTTATAAGCCTATGTAAAAAATGTAGCTTTGTATAAGAAGGTATTATTCTGTAACTTCTTCCCATAAGAATATTCTGAACCTAGGCTAATTTGTTCATGCCAAATATCTTAAACTGAAATGGTAATCATCAAAAAAGCACTTTTGCTCAGAACACATCTGCATCCTACAACTCTGCAGCGAGGATGCTGGCCCATATGAAAAGGGATTTACTTTTGGGAGCTTTCCCAAGCAGACTTGGAGTTTGAAAGAGCAATTTAAAAAAAAA